>JAQGAS010001397.1:0-20044 GCA_034686365.1 Pachymerium ferrugineum | reverse complement strand
GGCTCCCCTCCAGCCATTTATAAATACGATTTAAGAGTGCTACTTGAAGAATATCAAGAATCCAAAAATTCTCAATTTGCGAAAAATTTAATTCTTTCTATTATAGGTATTTTGGAAGCTTTTAAGGTGAAGTTCATAAAGGCCGATCGTAAAATATTAACAACTGATCCTGTAGTTTGTAGACCAATTATTTCTAAATTAGCTGAAAGTATAAGAGTTTGCCTATTTGCACTTAATTTTTCCCAAACTGAAAGTACCGGTACGTTATTGTCGGAATTTGTAGATCAGTATTTAACTAAATTTAACAAAAGAAATTGTAAACCGGATAGAGATGCTCGAGTTTGTCATATATTTTTTACACCCTATCCGCGTTTAGAATTGCAAACATTTGTTGAAGAAAGTATTGAGAGATATCCGTTAGAACCTTATTTTCGTATTATCTTAGGCAGTATTCTTAACGCTAAAGAGGAGTATTTTGAAGGTGTAGAGGAAGTTGAAAAGGCACTGAAAATTTTTCCGAATAATATCGAATTGCTTCTCATTCGTGCGATTCTTTTACTGCATTTTGGTTTTAATTTAGAGGAAATTGTAACGGCTTTTCAGGAGTTTGTTACCATTGCGCCTGTGGACGATGTCCGAGTACCTGAAGCTTTCTACGCTATGGCAACTAACTGGTCTTCGAAGCAGCTGTAAATCCAATGTTGACGGAGAGGTTGGGAAGTTGATCGTGACGTTTTATTTAGGGGGAGTAGAAGCGGAAAAGACGATGTTGAAATGTTTTTTGCCGTATCAAAGTTCGCTTAAAATTGCATTGACTAACCTAATGAAAAAAAAGCCTTTGAATGAGATATATAAGCGGATTAGGTAAAGTTTTCAGTGACTTGTTTTTATTTTGGAATTTTATTAATTGAAAAATTTTTTGTACTCATTTTTATTAATAGTTGAGATAGTCTTTTGTTCATTAGATAATTTTTAAATGTTTAAATATAATAAATTGGCTATGGATTTGATTTAGTTTATTGTTGAATCAACTTTGTTGTGTTTAAACACTACCTACATCAAAAAACTATACACTAAAATGGAAAGATTAAGTTTTATCTTGCCATATATCAAAGTAAATACTTGGAACAAAACATGAGAAGTGAAAATTGATAATGTTTAAGGTTAAACTGATGAATTGAAAAGTAATGTAGTTTAATTAACGTAGGTAATGTAGAATACTCTTATTTTACCATTCTAACGGAATTGTTTTAGGTCATTGATTCACTGCATCCATTTAATATTAGATGCGGGTTGCAAACGCAGAAAGTGGTTAAAATTGAATGCGGTCATTATTTCTGTCAAAAGTGCATTGATAACGCAAAAACGACTCATGATTCTCTTTGCTCATTAGACATTCAACAAGAGTGTAAACCAGTAAGTTCAAAGTCAGATGTTTTTATCTTACTAAAAATATTTTTAAAACTTATCCTTTAGTGCGTTGAACAGGATGAAAACACTTTTCCGGACGAAAATCGTCGTAAGCTCAGGTATAGGTATAAGTACAGACATATAGTCCAACCTAACTATATACCGTACTGGCCTATGTTAGACTGTCCAGACGCTGTAGTAGCCAGTATAGACAGGTTGGACTGTAAAACTCCCTATTAGATAATTTTTGTCTTGCACACTTGACCACTTGAAATGGTGGTTACTTCTTACCTTGGTATTTTCATCATTGACACATCTTTCTTACTTTGACTTACAGGGTAAACGTTTAGGACAATGAATTCAATTTCACTAACTCTTAATCTGTCTTTGTTCTTAAGTCAGGTAGATTTGTGGTTTGGCTTCCAGTGAAGGTTTTGATGTGTGCTACACCCGCAGCGTCAATCTCTATTGATGAACAGTTTGCTTTGAGAGAATTGTTTTGTCGACAAACACGTGTGAAGATGGCGCCACTATTAGAGCCCAATGCACTAGTGTTGAGCATTAAGTTTTGACACGTGAGGTTTTTTTTTTAAAGTCTCAGCATGTAGACTTTTTTATTCTAATGAGTGTACATGGGTTAGGCAGGAAAAGGGAAAAAGTTTTATGGGTTAGGCAGGAAAAGAGTGCCTACAAAAGAACAGATGTAACATTGTCATTGTCATTTTAAGGAAACAAGAGTTATTTTTTTAAATTTCATTGAATTGCTTGAGGAGGAAAAAATTATAACATCGTTTAATTTTTTTCTCTTAAAACTGACTGCAAAAATGTTTTAATATCAAATTTCACTTAAAATTAACAACTCGAAAAAATTACTTCATAATCAGGAATTTAAAAAAAAAAATTAAATTTCTTCAAGGAACCTTAAAACATTCTTTTATCCAGTCCTTGAGTCTAAAAAAATGTATTTAATCTTTAACATTAAAAAAAAAATAACATTCAAAAGAAAAAACACCCCACAGGTGGGCATATGATGGTTAGTTGACAGTTGACAGATGTTGTAAAAGAAGTGACGCAATTTGGGGAGAGTTCATTTAAGACTATTTAAAGACTAGTAAGGTGAACAATATTTGCTAGGAAGACAACTCTTAAATCGAAAGTTCGTACCGTTTTGAATATGGTAATACACGAACAGTTTGTTTAATAATTTCTTTATTTTATCCCATTTAACTAGTTCTCAAAAACATGGAACAAACGTTTAAATCCCTAATAATTTTGCTGCTGATTGGAGAATGCTTCTGTACATGGTATAAAGTTTTAATGATCAACGGGTTAGGTCAACCTGGACTTGGTGCGGAGAGGATGAGAAAGAGCATTGCACTGGTTTGAAATAATAAATTTATAAATATAAACAAACCTAACAGTTTTCATGATTTAAGAATTACCCACAAACCAATCCGGTAATGCTGACATCACCTTTGGGCATTAAAACACCATCAGTATTTGCATGTATGTGGGATATAGTTGCATCATATCAGAGACTTTTACCACCTATAATGGAAGCAAATCCTCAGGGGATTGTACTTATAGGTCTTTCTCAAGGTACTGTAATTGGTACAAGTCTATTAAGTTTAATTAATCTTGTTTTGATGTAATGTGAAGGTGCATTGGTTGCTAGAGCGCTGGCGTCAACTATTCCAAATCATAACATTGTCAAAATAATATCAGTAGGAGGACCTCATATGGGAGTTTTTAACTGTAAGTTTGAACTAGGCGTAGCAAAACTTGAGTTAAGTTATGCGTATCGTTTGTTACAGCTTCTATTGATCGAGGGATTGATAAAATAGCTGATGCATTTGAGAGAGTCAAATTGAATGTTAAAAAACTTGTTGTTCCACATTGCAAGTAATGAGTTTAGAAAAATGTGTTATCTGATTAGTAATGAGTTTTGGTATCCTTAGATTTTGGTATCCAATTCAGTGTCTAATTTCAATGGGTGGTTTTTGGCGAGGTAAATATAGTGATAAAAATTGCACGTTTTGATATTATATTTTCACTCAAAATAGTGAACTCTTTCAAATTATGTATTTTTAAACATTATGAATAGTAATTTAAAAAAATGTTTCTTGGAATAGAACCGGATTGTCTTGAAGATTACATGAAAAAAAACAAATTTTTACCAGTGCTTAATAATGAAGTGCAGCACAAGAGATCAGAAGGTATGGACTCACTCGCATTGTGAATTGCAATTTATTCACTCATAAATTGTTATATGTAGAATTTAAAAATAACTTCTTGAAGATTTCCCAATTGATTTTAATAAGCTCAAATACTGATGGAATTCAAATACCATGGCAAACAGGGTAAGTTCATGTAATATGTAGTTTTTTCATATCAGTAAACCGTTTCATTGACAGACAATTTGGCACGATTAATAGTCCTCACTCTGAAATAACACCGATGAGACAGCAGGAGGTAATATAAACAAAATTTTGTGTATCAGGGGATCATATTGTCGTCTGAATGTTCCCACCAGACTACCATACACGGCGAGTGGGAGCCAATCAGATTCAGCCTCCCTATGTAAACAAAAATGGCGGACAATGAAGAGATTGTTTTGTTACAGCTACTACAAAATAATCTTCTTCGTCAGCCATTTTAAAGCCAAGTTGTTGACGGGCTAAATGTATTTTTAAAAAACAGGATTGTGACAATTTTGTATTTATATTTGTTTGTTTCGTTGTATTGCAGGTATACCTGAATGATACATTTGGTCTTCAAACGCTTGACCAAAGAGGTGGTATAATTTTGCATCGAGCTGATGGATGTACTCACATGGGATATCTTTCCAATGAAACGGTTTGGCAAAAATTTATCTTTCCGCATTTAGTTCCAGATAATTAAGTTTTGCATTGTGTTAGTTTATAGTAAATGATAATTTTAATGTTTCTTAGGTTTAGGGAAATTGAATTGAAAAACTGGGTTATTTTCTAGTCAGTTTTTGACCATAATACTTAAAGCAACTAACTTGTTTATGGTCACTTGTAACAGTAACCAAAAAATGACCAACTTTTTAATAAATTTATCATTCCATGGCAGTCATGGCTACTTAGTTAATCAACCACAACACTAGGTTTAGGATTAACAGTGCGGTAAAAAGGGGGAACGCACTGTTAACCCTACGGCTAGGTTCTTACAGGTGTTCACACTGAAGCTGGTCATTCGAGTCAAAAACCGTGAATGTCGTCTTCAATTTGTTTGGTTTGGCTTTACAGAGACGTTCCAAACCTTGGAATGCGGCGCCGCACACTGAAGCTGGTCATTCGAGTCAAAAACCGTCAATTTCGTCTTCAATTTGTTTGGTTTGGCTTTACAGAGACGTTCCAAACCTTGGAATGTAGGCGCCGCTATATAGAGATGAACCAATGGCAATCTCGCGAGGTAACCATAGCCCTCAGAATTGATCGAATAGATATCGAGACGTTGACGTTGCTGTTGCTGTTCCCGTTGAAACTCCTATTAAATTTCAATGGGAGCATCAACAGGAACGTCAGTGTAAACTTAGCCTAATCCTAGTGTTGCACCAATGGGTGGACGCTGATAACTTTTCTGAAAACAGCCGACCACCACAAAATTTTAATCGAAATTTTACTAATTTCGGCACGCAAAAGTGATCTAGTCTATTTTCAAGACGATCAGGTAGATGTGGATTAGAGTACACCTGTTCTGAATATCCATTGCTTTCCATTCTATTAGGTTGTTCCATTTGTCAATACTGTCGAGCCGCTTGCGGTCATTATTGGAACCACAGCACCGGCACCGACATCGCACCAATACAAGAGTAGTAGGTTCCCATTTTTAACTTTCTTAGTGACATGGTCAGCCGAAAGCTTATAAAATTGGTCAACAAATTTGGTCTGTCCATTCGAGCAGTAATTGCATGACTTACAAGTCAGCTTCAAGCTCACTTTTCTCATTACATCATTTATGACTAGCCATATGGCGTTCGCTTCGTTGCGCAATTGCGCGGTCGTGGTGTTACGTTTGGATCGGGTCATTTAAAAACTCGAATTTGCCCAACTGAGAGACGAGTCATCTGTCATTCGTTTCTCCCTTCTGTTTGACTTTGACTCTCATTTTTAAATGTTTAAACCTACATTTGCACTTTCATATCTTCGTGGATATTGAGTAGCGCATTTTTTACAGTTTGCCAGATTTTCCAAATTCGCGCTTTAATCCCGTGCCCCAAAATTTCTCAATTTGGTGTAGATTAAAATTCTGTATAACTTTAAACACGAAACTAGACTGACAGTTACTCCTACCAACTCAAGTTAAGCGTTTTATTCATTTTTTGTGTCATTAAGAAGTGTGCCATGCATTTCCTGTAAATTGCCCTCGTAGCTGCGGTAAAGAAACATTAAGCTATGAGGTACTTACATGACGTTTCCCCTTTCACCCCCAGTATTTAATAGCCTCATCATTAGCGAAAGAACATGCAATCGTCTGCCAGCACAATTTACAACTATGTCAATTTTCACTACTAGAATGCAATTTCATGATGACGAGTATAAAATACCTGGTTTAATATTCTTAAAATAATTATATGTTAACTGCAGGGGACTCAACTTGTGGTTGAGATTCATGAACAAGACTATATTTTTCATTTAAAACTTTCAATGGAATTAGTTACTGAACAAAAACACTCTTGTGAAGTATAAATTTTAATAAGCAGTTTTATTCATCCACTAGAAAAGCTAAACACTATATATAAATTAGTTAATTTAAAAAAAATTCGGTAAAACAACGTAATTAATAAAAGATTTTTTTAACTCAAAAAATAATTTATAAAAAATTGCAGGTTTTGATGATTAGCTCTTCCCGAACCTCCCTTGATATAATGATCTCATTGGCAGTTCCATTACGTAATTAGCATATTAGAACTACGTCACTATCCACAGACTAGCAACTGGGTTTTTCTTTTACATAACGGCAAGTGAACAAATATGGCGTTAACGAAGGTAACATGTTTAATATTTAGGAATATTTACTGTCGCACATTCTTAATTTTATATCTGTTGATTAGGAAGAAACCCGGTTTGTACGGCTCAAATGCATTCTACTTCCCCGCATGGCAGCCATTATGCAATCCGTTTTCCGAAAGCGATGGCGTTTACATACAGCGAAAGAATGGCAAGACACTCTCGAAGACGGCAAAGAATTTTTATCGACAGCCGGGTCTCTACTTACAGCATTCTCTGAACATGAACAGGAATTAATAACTGCAGGAAACTTATTACTATGGAGGTTTGAAACAATTATCTTTATACTCCGGGAATTTGATTTCGGAAAGGGAAGCCTTTCTGAATCCAATAAGGAAAAATTAATTATTTTAGAAGATGCGAAAATTGAAATAGACACCTGCGAAATACCCAGGATAGAACTCGATAAATTCAATCGTCTATGGAAAACAATTTCAAGCATTTTAACCCATTTTGGTGACGACCTGATTAAATTATACGTACTAAAATTCAAAAATATCGCACCTTACATTTTCAATGCACTAGAAATGGAATACGAAACCAAGAAAAAAATAACAAAGGAAATTGACGAATTGGATCGCAAAAAAGAGTTTAAAAAAATTGTAGCTAAGTGTACACAGGACCTCACAAACCCTGTATTACTCCCAGCTGAAATTTCTCTCGCCTATGATAATCGCGTTTACGCTTATCTACGTCTATGTGAACAAGATTTACAGAGATCAGTTGAAATGAATTCAGCTATTGCTGCTGAGCGTGTTAGCATTGCCGATATTAGTTACGTTCTACATGGACACGAAACTGAAACTGCAAGAAAACAAAGAGAATTGGCAGACTTGATTAATTATTTAACCTGCCTTAAAGTGAAAGAAGATGAAGAAACAGAATCAGGTTTATTCAATGAAGAAACAGAATCAGATTTAGCCGATAAAGAACAAGATGTAGAAGAAACCAATATCTTTGCTGTAAAGGATCGGAATTTGACAGAAGATGAAATCAAATTAATAACAGATAAAAACCTAGAGTTAAAAATAGAAATCGGCTTCTCTCAAGCCAATTATAAATATGATTTAAGAGTGTTAATTGAAGAAGCCAAAAACTCTCAATTCGCAAAAAATTTAATTCTCTCGATTTTAGGTGTTTTGGAAATTTTTAATGCGGAGTTAAATGCCGGTTCGGACTTTACCGTATTAACAACTGATTCTGCGGTTTTTATACCAATTATTTCTAAATTAGCTGAAAGGATAAGAGTTTGCACATTTGCACTTGATTTTACTCCAAATGAAAGTATGTTATTGTCGAAAATTATGGAGGGTCATTTAACTAAATATAAAAATAGAAATTGTAAACCGGATAGAGATGCTCGAGTTTGTCATATATTTTTTACTGCCTTTCCGCGTTTAGAATTGCAAACGTTTGTGGAAGAAAGTATTGAGAGGTATCCGTCAGAACTGTATTTTCGTATTATTTTAAGCAGTATTCTTAACTCGAAAGGGGATTATTTAAAAGGAGTAGAGGAAGTTGAAAATGCACTGGAAATTTTTCCGAATAATGTCGAATTGCTTTTCATTCGTGCGATGCTTATAATGCGTTTTGGTTATGACACAGACAAAATACTAACAGCTTTTCAGGATTGTGTTAACGTTGCTCCTGAGGACTATGTCCGAGTACCTGAAGCGTTCTACGGTATGGCAACTTGTCTTCGACGCATGTGTGAATCTCAGGTAGACAGAACGGTAGGGGAGTTGGTCGTGAAGTTTTATTTAGAAGGAGTAGAAGCGGAAAAGAAGATGTTGAAGTGTTTTTTGCCGTATCAAAGTTCGCTTAAAAGTGCATTGAAAATCCAAATGAAAAAAAAGCCTTTGAAAGACATATATAAGCGGATTAGGAAAAGTTATACGTGACCTGTTTTTATTTTGGAATTTTAATAACTGAAAAATCTTTTATACTCATTTTTATTGATATTTGAAATATTTTTTTGTGTAGTGGACAATTTTTAAATGTTTAAATATAATAAATTAGCTATGCATTTGATGTAGTTTATAGTTGAATCAACTTTTATGTTGTGTTTATAAAAAATATCTCACTATTTACACAAAAATGGAAAGATTAAGTTTTATCTTGCCATATCAAAGTAAATACTTGGAACAAAAATGAGAAGTGAAAATTGATAATGTTTAAGGTTAAACTGATTAATTGGAAAGAAATGTAGTTTAATTAACGTTAGAATGTTGGCTTGTAGCAGGTAATGTAGAATGCTCTTATTTTACCATTGTAAACGGAAATGTTTTAGGTCATTGATTCACGGCATCTGTTTAATATTAGATGCGGGTTGCAAACGCAGAAAGTGGTTAAAATTGAATGCGGTCATTATTTCTGTCAAAAGTGCATTGATAACGCAAAAACGACTCATGATCCTCTTTGCTCATTAGACATTCAACAAGAGCGCAAACCAGTAAGTTTAATTTCAGATGTTTTTATCTTACTTACTAAAATTATTTTTAAAACTTATTATTTAGTGCGTTGAGCAGGATGAAAACTCTTTTCCGGACGTCAAGCATATAAACGTAATTAAACTCAATTTTCATTTCAACTCTTTTCAATAAACATTTTTACAGGACCATGTGACCGATGATGTAAAATCTGGCAAAGCATCAGAACAATGTTATTATTGTGATGCACTTGTAGAACAAGACAATTTGGAAGTAATTTTTATATTTTACTCTTAATTTTTTTGTAGTAAGTTGTAAAACTCACGTTAGGTGTATTATTCATTCTTAGTATCATTATGAAGTGTGCCATGCATTTCCTGTAAAATGCCCTCGCAGCTGCGGTAAAGAAACATTACGCTATGAGGTACTTAAGATGTTTTTCCCTCACCCCCAGTATTTAATACCGTTCATCATTCTAGGCGAAAGAACATGCAATCGTCTGCCAAAACAATTTACAACTATGTCAATTTTCACCACTAGGATGCAATTTCATGGTGACGAAGTATAAACATACCTGGTTTAATATTCTTAAAAATATTATATGTTAACTGTAGGGGACGCAACTTGAGATTGAGAATCATGAACAAGATTGTTTTTTCCATTTAAAACTTCTAATGGAATTAGTTACGAAACAAAAACACTCCTGCGAAGTAAGTATAAATTTACATTTTAATAAGCAGTTTTATGTCATACCTTTCAGTAGCAATTCGATTCAACTAAACAAATGAAAAATGAGAGATCCTTAATCATGAGAAGCAAAGATACTGCGACGTTATCATTGAATGAGCAAGTAAATGATTTAAGGGAAAGTTTATTATTCACTAAGGTAAAGTTAACTTTTTTTTACTAAACTGTATTCAGAATTAATAAGAAAATCTCTTTAGTGTACTGTTACCAACATTCAGCAAAATTTGATTCCACCTACAACTGATAAATCGAAATCTGAATGGAAAGAACAAAGTATAATTTTTATTAACCACTGTTGAATTCGTGTTTTGTGGACTCTGTACTGATATTAATTTCATACAGCAGTTTTATTTCTAGGTGCTGAAAATGAAAAACTGTGTGATAAGATAATTGAAATGAACACGTCCATTTTGGAGTTAAAAACAACAATAAGTATACAAATCTCCTGCCTATTTTATCATTCTTGAATTATTTATTTCTAATATTATTTTTCTATAGATTCAATGGAAGACACGCAAAGTTCATTTAAAAGAGAGTTACAACTGCAAAAAGGTTTGAGTTAAGTTACTTTTCACTTAAAAGTTACATTTAATATTTGTCCACGCTTTAGAACTGAATTCAGCTTTGCAGAAAAAAAGTAAACAAGTTAAAACAATTTTCATGTTACGAATTATAAAAAATAAACTTTTTTTGTAGGTGAAGAAACACTACTTTTAAGACAAGAAATGCAAGATCTAAAAGCCAGTTTTGCGGATCTAAAAAAGAAATTAGGTAATTAACAACTAAATGGTTGTTATACTTGATAAGTAAATTATTTGGATTGCAGATTCAATATCTCAACCGCAAAATAGATGTGAAGATGAGTCTGACATGTCAATAGGTAAACGAACCGAATACCGATAAGCAATTCATCTTGAAAAGTAACAAACCTTGTAACATTGCCAGATAAAAGTGTTGTGTTAAGACACCGAAGCAACACGGACCAACCCCAACGACTATCCTGCAGAATCGTGAGCACCCATTCCAAGGATTACGTCTGGGAAATTGAAAACTTCTCTCGCCTTCATCAAGATGCAAAATCGGGCATAGTCAAGTACTTGTACAGCGATCCATTTTGCAGTAATTATTTTGGGAACAGTTTACGAATTAAAATGGCTCCAAATGGAGTGGACTCTGGATCTGGAACTCATTTGTCATTGGCTCTTGTGTTTTTACAGAGCCAAATAAATGAAATTTTTGAGTGGCCATTGATATATGAAGTAAAATTTACCTTACTAGACCAGATATCTGGAAAGCAAAATTTTTCCAAAAACATTACTGTAAAATTTGAACATGCACATAGACCATTTTTCACAACTGAGTGGGAAGCAGAGTTTGTTTCACACGAAAAATTGAAGTCACCATATTTAGTTAAGGATAAATTAAAAGTTATTCTAGATGTAACTATGGATGCTGGCTCATCGCAAGCTTAAACGTGCTATATAAAATTTAGTTGTCAATTTCATGCAAGGATATGTAGTGTAGTGTGCAACTATCTATGGTGCGATCAATTGTGAAAATGAAAAAGATATTGACCATAATTATCGGTTAATTTTTAAAGGCGTACCAATGCAACTTCTTAGATATAATAATGGAAAATGTAAACCCTTAAACAATTTCTGCAATAAGTTGAATAAACTTTTCTTATATCATTTAGCATTTAATCTGACCAAAGTTTTCTTTTTAGAGTAAAGAATCCTAAATTTTTACTGGCCGATTTGGCCCATAAAAATTGACTGCAGCTTACCAGAAAACTGTAGGAAAGAGAGCCAAAAAACAGCTATTTTTTAACACGCCAGTTTTGCATTTTTAGCTATGTACTCTTCCTGCTTAGCCACGCAATTTTCAATGCCACAGCTGAATCATGCTATTATAAATTTAAGGTATAATATAAAACTAAGCACTTAGCTTTATCGACTCACGTGCAGTTTGTTTACGTAACTGTCAGACGAGAATGTCTCAGATTCCAACACTCATCTACGTACTCTATATAAAAAAATCATCCGTTCAAAGTTCAGAAGGTAAATGTAATCTTGACCTGTCACATTCAGTCTTTTCAGCTAAATACTTCAATACAAAAAAACGTATTTATGTCAAACAGTTTAAAGTTCTTATATCCAACGGGACATTAAAGTCACGTTGTAAGAGAATACATGTGACTTGAGTAATCATGTTTTCTGTCACTTGTCATTTGATTGCGTCTATTTATATAAATAACCGAATTTTACTTCTGTTATTACAAGTCGAGGTTAAACGTGAGACAGTCGATTCTCCCGCATTTCAAGATGAAACTGTTGCTGGTATTAGTTTTGTGCACTATAGGAGCTATTTCCGCAAGGAACGAAGAATGGGAAAAGTTTAAGGTAAATTAACATTTTACATTAACTTTTAAAAATAGTTTTTTTTTATGAAGTTTTTATTTGTTAATTCAGGAGCGCTATAATAAAGTGTACTTAGGACATCGTGAAGAGAATGTCCGCCGTGCCATTTTCGAATCCCACCTAAATACAATTAAATCCCACAACGCCTTGTACGAATTAGGAAAAAAATCCTACCGTCTGGGAGTCAATGAGTACGCTGATTTAGTAAGTATTTGAACCACTGTTCCCAAGAAAATTTCTTATATATGGTACATCCTAATTCCTACAGCTTAACAGCGAATTCCGTGCCATGATGAACGGCTACAAACAAAGTCAAAAGAAACCAGCGCCATCTGTGTTCACAGATCATGGAAGTGAGGCTCTTCCAACAAGTGTGAACTGGAAGGCTAAAGGAGCTGTAACCGAGATTAAAAACCAGGCAAGCTTATCTTCATGTAACTACTAGATTTTTTAATTTTAATTAATTTTAATTGATTTTGAATTTAGGGTCAATGCGGATCGTGCTGGGCATTTTCCACCACTGGATCAGTTGAAGGTCAACACTTTTTGGCAACTGGAAAACTCGTTTCCCTCAGTGAACAAAATCTTGTCGATTGTGATGACGGTAAAAAGCAAGAGAAGATTATTAATTATAGTGGAAACTATTTTTTTATTTGAAAGTGCAGATGATCTGGGATGTGGTGGCGGTTCAATGGACGACGCGTTCAAATATATTATCAAAAATAAAGGCATTGATACTGAAGAGTCTTACCCATATACGGCAGATGCAGGACCATGCAATTACAAAGAATCAAACATTGGTGCAACTATTAGTAGTTTTATAGATGTTGCATCTGGAGATGAAAAGGCTTTGCAAAAAGCTGTTGCTCAAGTGGGACCTATCTCAGTTGCCATTGATGCTGGACATAATAGTTTCCAACTATATTCGTAAGGCTGCTTATTATTTTTACGGTTAAATATTTAATTTGGTACGGAAATGTTAATTGTTATTTTTTTAATGATTAGAGATGGTGTTTATGATGAACCCGCCTGCAATTCAACTATGTTAGATCATGGAGTTCTTGTGGTTGGTTATGACAATGATTCTACTAGTGGTAAAGATTATTGGCTTGTAAAGAACAGGTAAATTACAACTGTTCATTGCTAAGGAATGCAGAATCTAATTTTCTTTTGAATTGCTAGTTGGGGCACAGGCTGGGGTATTAATGGGTATATTAAGATGTCCAGAAACAAGCAAAATCAGTGTGGTATTGCTACATCTGCCAGTTACCCAGTGGTCTGATATTTTCTAGGGCATAACATTTAACACCGTTTGTTTTATGAAATATGAATATTGAAATTAAACTTATCTTTTTAAAACGAGTTATTTTTCTTTTTTATTGAATTTGGTGTCGACATCCGTTCAATGGCGCCGTAGTTTGCAATTTCTCATTAGGCGGCGTATATTAGATTATTGCGTCACGTCGTTCTGAAGAATGGAAAATAAGACTAAAAATGTCGCGTTACAAGTGGGCTCAATGTCCGTTCGATCCCCACCATAAAGTTTGTGGTGCCCGTTTGCAATATCACCTAGTCAGATGTGCAAAGAATCACAGAAATATAGCGGAACAACTAAAAATCTGCCCATATAATGCTACACATTTAATTTATGTTACACAGTACAAACAGCATATTATTGAATGCCCAGAAAGAAAAATTTTATTCCAAGAAAATATTCGAGGAAAAACTGCTGATGAACTGGCTACAGGAGTGTATGTTACCCCAATTTTTAAACCGGAGAGAGAAATTGAATTAGATTCAGAGGAAGAGAGTTGGGAACCTGTGGCATCGGATGAGTCGAACTCTAGTCTAAACGACAACGATTTGAACCCGAATTCAAATCCTTTAAATCAAGAGATTGAACCTATGCAATTTGGAAGCAGAAATACAGTTAACGGAGATGGAACTACTTCAGGCAATTATTGTGAGCGAAGCTTATCACAAAAAGAAACTGTAATGCAGCATCAACCGGGAGCTGGTAGAGGAATTTCACGTGATACTGTAAGAAGATTAAATCCAAGTATTAAAACAGTCAAATATCCTGGGCCAAACCCAAAAAATGAAGAGACATTGCAGCTACAGGGATTTGGAAGAGGAATTTCATTCAGAAGCGATCTAATGAAGATTCATCCGAATCTCAATCACAAGCCAGTCGAGTATCCTGACCCAACACCTTGTAGAGGCAATGCATTACGACTAGCTGGACATGGGAGAGGACGTACATTAGGAATTGATGCAGAAGGTTTAAACACAAGCCAATTTGGTTTCGGTCGAGCTGTACTTCGCCAGCGTACATAATTATTTTCATTTTCATATTTGTTTTCACTTTTTTTTACATACACAAAAATCGTTATGTGTAAATGACAATTTATTCTTAATTAAATTTAAAAAAAAATTTTTTTTCAGCCGATTTGGATACTAAACTTATATTGAATGCATTTTTAAATGCCATTACTACACAGTAAGAAAATACATCGTCAAAATCTAGAACAATTTAAATGCATAGCATAGCCAAGACCACCTTAATATATTGGCGTAGCCTTGACAAATACCGCCGTCTATCGGGGAAACGTCAACCGGTCAGGCCTGTTAGCTGAGCTTACTGTGCTTAATACGTCACAATTCTCTGGCCCACGTTGCGTCGCCATTTTTGAAGATAAGAAGCTCATCGAAGCTACCAATATTTCTTTTCTAGTTTGAATCGGTAAATCATACTTTTATTACTTTACAATTACTTCAACAGTCGTACATTTTTTTTCATTAAATGTAAATCGTTTTGAAGTCAATTTCAAGTACAAATGTGACACCATTCACGAATCTCCCATATTTTACTAAACCACGTTGTTCTCGTCTCTAGTCATAAAAGAATGCAGTTATTTGTACGGTCTTCACAAACACATGCGATTGACTTTTCGGAGGGAGAAAAAATTTCCAGTATAAAGGTATTACTCAAAATAACTAGTGGACTAACTGAAAAAATAAATCGATATTAATCTGTGGTTAATCTGCAGAAACATGTTGCCAAACTTGACGCAATCCCCGAGGAAGAAATCGTTTTATATGCTTCAGGCCGACCATTGGAAGACGATGAGATTTTAACTTGTTTGATGGAAAATTTGACGCTTGACGTCACTGTTCGAATTTTGGGAGGTAAAATTGGGTTTTTTCTGATTACTAATTCGGTTCGTTAACTGTTTGTACTTTTTATTTTAGGTAAAGTCCACGGATCACTTGCTCGTGCTGGTAAAGTAAAGGGTCAAACTCCTAAGGTATAATTTATATTGATATTTTTTATAGTGGTTTGTATTAGGTTTTCATTTTGGTTTTAGGTTGAGAAAGCAGAAAAAAAGAAGAAGAAAACTGGACGGGCAAAGCGACGAGTTCAATACAATCGAAGATTTGTTAATGTAGTCCCTACGTTTGGTAAGAGGAAAGGACCAAACGCCAATTCGTAAACTGGAAATGTGATTAATTGAAAATAAAAATGAATTGACTAAAGAAAAAAAAATAGTTTACTTTAGTTTAACAACGTATAATCAAGGTATAATATACAAAAATAATTTTTTTTGTACGTGAAAAACAAGTCCAAATTATGAAATAGGTATTAGTCTGTGGGTAGAAGTATTTAGCATGCAACAATTACGAGTAATTTTCCGCCAAAACACTATTTTGTAAACGACTACATTGATCCTGGGTTTGCACTTAAATGCATTTAATATTTTAATTCGTGTAAAGTCATGTATTAATAATCCATCCACCTTTATATGTCATCCAGACAATGCAAACTTTGACCTTCAGAAAGAATATCCACTCGAAAACAATTCAATACCATTGAGGTTCGTTTTACCAAATATTTCAATGACTCGTGTTTCTTGAGTTTGTTTATCGTTTTTTTTTTTCATAAAATTGTTTTTTATCATTTGATTAGTTACATTTATTTTTTAATTTGATATTTTTAAAAGAGGGAATTATTACAACCAACATGCTCATCAAATTTCAACCTTGAGCAGAGAGTAAACACGATAGCTCAGGCTGAAGGTATAAAAACCATTTTAAATCAATTTTTCTATTTCACCGCATGAGGTCACCACCAAATCGCAACGCCAATATCATTCTGGCACAAGACAAAGTTTACTGTCCATTCCACCAATCCAACTTAGAGTAATTACACATGTAAATATCAACGGAATATTTAATTACACAGCAGATTTATCAATATCACGTGGTTTATTATGTAACTTCCCATTGAAAATATCGTTGTACTTAGTGGGCGCCAACTTGAAGCAAGACACGTTGGAGAGATAACACTTAAAAAAAATTAATTTCAGTTAACGATTTCATTTATCAAAGGTAAACTAAATTGCTTATTAATCTAGTTCATGTATAATTTTAATGAACAACAAATTTCAGAATTTTTAATTTGGTATTTAAATTTTTCAGAGCAGAAAAAGTTTGGCGCGAGCGGAAATTTCTAACACAAAGACGACAACGCGACCGGTTCGTCATAACGAGGTTTTTGGATCCCGTCTAAAAAAAAGTGATGTAAGTATACGAGGAAATTAAAATTCTATTTCCTTAACATATTGCGTGTAACCTTCAAATTTTTTAATTTCAATCCATTTACATTTCTGTGTAAATTTATTTTGAAAATTTAATTAATCCAAAAGCTACACGCAAGATGTGCAAATTTCCAAGTAAGGAAGAGAGAGATAGCAACAGTTGTGAAAACAAAAAATAAAATATTGACAGTGAAACTCAAGTTATTAAAATGAAGGAGAGGATTAGTTATGTCAGGTTCCGGAATTGCAGCCACTCAAAGGGAGTTGACGTGTATAAGAAAACGTGTTTGATGAAGCTGGTTAAATATTTGTTTAGCTCTGATAGCAAATGAGCAAAATGATTTAGGCCTGTTATGTACGTGTGATCCTTGTACTATTTGGTTCCACTTTATTTTCACCTAAGGTAAGTCACTCGAATTTCCTTGGGCTCTGTTACCATGGAAATGGCAGGTGGTAGATCTTCATGGGGAATGAAGCATGGAGTGGGATCGCTACTTGACGTTGAGAAAACTTTGCTTATCCTCCATGTCACAGTGTCTGGTGAGTATTAGGGGTTAGGGACGGATTTTTCTCAACCGTTGAGCAACTTTCGACTGAAAGACGTGTTATTTTGTTGTTTATTTTTAGCCTATTTATAAAATTAAATTGGAAAAAAATGAAATTCATGAAATATTTCATTTTTTTGTGAAAACTACTGTAATATTTTGAAAAAATGAGCACGAAAATTTTTCAGACCGTGATTTTAATGTCAACAAATTTTATACTTTCAGAATGGCGTATATAAACAACCATAACCGCCGGGAGAATTTCCCAGGGAACGATAGAAATGAACAAGAAACACAACTTTTGTTGAGGACCAATCCATCTCACCATCAACCCACTGCCTTTCATCATCATCAGCATCAAACGAGTAAATTAGTTGATAGCAGGTCGCCTGGGATACCAGGTGAGAAAAATCAATTATATTTTTAATGCAAGTAGTAGGGGGTGTTTCATGGATGAATTATAATTAGGTTATTCCGTTGTGTTTATTAGCTTACTCTCAAGTGAGGGAACGTCGAATGGAGTGAATAATGGAGAAATGATGAGTGAAGTTTTAAATTTTATAACAATTATTCACCTCCAATGTTCATTCCAATAGTGAAATCTTAGTTCCCATGTTCATATTCAAGTAACACAGAAATAAATGCTGCATTATGGAAAATGATGGCGCCCCTCTTCAAATTTTGTACTGATATTCTTTATAATTAAAACAGAAAATAGTAGGAACTTTTTTGTAACCAATCAGAAAATATTATTCACTTGTAGTATGAACGTATGTAAACTTAGCTTAAAATTGATATAAAGTGTGTTATATCAATTCCTACTGCATCTAATGTTCAAAAATTCCATTAAATTAGTTCCAATAACTCAAACAACAGAGATGCCAACATTACAGTAAGGTGCAAATTGACATTATGTAGAAAAGTTATATTTTATATTATAAATTTCATAGATTTTTGTAGTATTTTTAAAATGCACTACATGTTTTAGAACAAATTTTCTAAGTTTGGATGTACTATTTGATGTTTCACCCTCGTCTATTCAATATCTAGATCTAATCTAATCAAATATTATCAAATATCAAGGAAGTTTGGCTAATTTTTTTCAAGGTTTTATAATTTATTACATTAAAGATCAAAAATTATTAAATTACCTTCATCATAAAAATTTATGATTTATTTTTTTCCAGTTTACAGTTTATTTTGTTCCCATAGATTTAGCCTTAATTCAGATTGATGCAATCCTAATTATAAAACTATTTAAAAGATCAAAACATGTAGAAAAATATTTTGATCACGAATTGAATCGTCTAAGCTTCTCGGAATCAATTTAAAATCTCTTCCATATTTTTGAAAATTGAATTTTCTTGATTTTTTTTTTCTCTTTACAGACCCTGAAAAGCATCAAATGATTGATTCAAGACCGGTAAAATTGACTCCCAGTTGGGAAGAAAAAAACCTAACTGCAGATGAGCTCAACTTTAAAAACTATTTCATAGATGAAGTGATTATGGATAAACCACCTCGAGATAGGTGAGGTCATCTTTTATTATTTTATCTGACCTTATCAGTAAGTAATACTAAGATAGGTTAAGCAAATGTTTTTCTTCTCTGGGGATGAATGGTTTTACAATTGTAAATAAGTGGTAAAGTGAAATCTCTTCTAAAGAGTGAGTAAACAGTGGAATTTCTGCAAAATAATTCCATAAAATGCACTTGAAATGAACAATTCAAATGCGTTATTGCAAAGTTTCTCTTTTTTTTGAAAAAAGACCAGTGCATAGAATCAAGTTTTGATTTTCCAAAAATTTGGTCTGTGTCAATAAAAGAACTGTAGATATTATTTTTTCTTTCGTTGAGCAGAAATGTAATTAGTTTTACTTTATTGATTCAGTTTTTTTTTTTTCTTTTGAATGTTGGTAGCCATGAATTTATTTATCTCATGATTCATTGGTTTTTATTTTTCTGTGGGTGTAATTGGTTGTTTCCAATTTATTTTCTTGGAGAATTTTATTATTTAAATGTTTAGTGTTCTGCCCACTTGTTTACAATTGAAATGTTTGGGCAACTGTTTGAAAGTGGGAAGTTTATTTTGGGTAGATGCTTGTGGTAGGAAAAGGGTGTCGCTTGAATTTATTTAATTTTTTTTTCAAGATTTAATTAGATGACACATTTATTAATATGCAACAGATGGCGGAATGTTGAATTACAATGTGTCCTTGTAATTTTTACGGTTTTGTGGTTTTGAGTTATTGCTACATTTTAAGTGAAAGTTGCGAGGGTTTTGTAAATCGAGGCTTAAAAGAAAGGTCACGAAGGGAATGTGTAAACAGACTAATAATAACTTTATATATTGGGGCTGTTAGAGTGAGTTTGAATCGTTAAATGCTTCTAATCTTTAAAAAGTGATAACTTAAGATATGAAGTATAATTGTAGGGACACGGACAGCCAATCAAAAAGTAATTCTTTCAATCCAATAATTGAAATTCCTCAAATATTTTGACAAGTGTATACCGTAGTAGTTAGCATAACTTGAATTGTTGAACTTATCATTATCTAGGATCCGCAAAAAGCGAACAGTTGGTTTAAGTACGTAATACATTTTGACTTATTAAACTGCTTGTATCATAGTCTTCTAAGATAGGGCTGACATTTCCGCCTTGGGTGCACGAGATTTTAAATCCATATTGGAAAATGTTTAGTTATTGCCTCAATTAGGCATCTAACTAAATATCGATTTGTTTTTTTTTTTGATTTTTTTTTTAAATCGACTTTTTTAGATTTACTTGATTTCTAAATCATAAATCTCACTCATCCGTGAATTTTTTTTTTTTTTTTTTTTTTTTTTTTTTTTTTTTTTT
>JAQGAS010001396.1:0-20044 GCA_034686365.1 Pachymerium ferrugineum | reverse complement strand
TCAAATAAATGACAGTCTAATGAACAGCAACAGTTTTGCTTCATTAGAATTCAAATTTCATGTTCTCCATTTATAACGACTTTCGGTTATAACGACCGAATTTTGAATCCCCGTGGCCGTCGTTATAAACGAATTTCACTGTAGACATAATGTTTTAATATCTTTCACTCACCGGGGACCTTTCTGTAAATGTATTTCCTGAAAAGTTGCACACACTTGTTTCTTCTGCTTAAGTCTTCTGTCTGCGCTTTCTGCATCAAATAAAACCTTAAAAAGAGATGAAGAAAATTCAACACAACGGTTTGTTGCTTGCA
Organism: Pachymerium ferrugineum; assembly: GCA_034686365.1. NCBI lineage: Eukaryota > Metazoa > Arthropoda > Chilopoda > Geophilomorpha > Geophilidae > Pachymerium > Pachymerium ferrugineum. The sequence continues at coordinate 19,730 of JAQGAS010001396.1, read as the reverse complement.
TAAAACTTACTTTTGGGGCATAATCAAGTTCCTTACATATTTCATCTATAAAAGACAGACTAATTATTCTAACATAAGTATTATATAAATGAAGTTTTTCTTACGTCAGCTCGTGGCGTGTCATCATGCGCCACGCGCCCTTTACAATTTAGTACTATTTGTTTTATAAACCAATAGGTCAAGTAATTTCCACAAATAACCATTATTGCTCCAGGAAGTAACAACTCCTTTAAAAGTTTTCCCTAAGAACAAAACATGGTTTTAGCTATTCATATAAGAATTGGAAACTGTTTGGAAGCTTTTATTTCTGACATACCGAGGGAACCCCTTCATACGCAGGAAGTTCTTTCAAAATATTGACGAAAATAATAACAATCAAGTAAAAGAGTCCAATACATGAACTTGCAACTGTTCCCATATGAATACAGGCAAGTAAGGGAAGAAAACGCAACCCCAAAAAGGTAACATAAATCAATTTGGTGAAAACTAAACAAAAGATATTAAATCTGCTAAGAATTAAATTAAAATGTATTCCACAAAATACTAACTTGCAGCAAAGGGAGTTACATCTATCTTAACTCCAAGAAAATCTATAATACTCATACATGTGAGAGCAAATGCAGATATAAATGCTTTTCTTCTTCTCCGACCTTCAAAAAAGTTAACAGGGCTAAAAACAAAAATTTTTTAAATTTTGAAAATAAAATTGTGTTAAACATACGTACACGAGTAATCCGTAGTACCCCCAACAACATCGTGGACATAGATTTTTTCTTTTCGTCATTAACATCAAAATAAAGAGTGTTAGAACCTTTAATTACGAGAGGTATCAGAAATTTTTATTACGAAAGTATTAAAAGTAGATATACCATAGGAATCCCCAGGAGAACCAAATCCATAGTAAACATAAGCACAAATTCTGAAATCATTTCATTTTCAGGTTGGGAATATATTAATCGGGGATAAGGTTTATCATCATCTTCTAACAATTCTTCTATCTCATCAGTTCTTAAAAACAAAATAAGTTTTTATTATTTTTAATGTTACAATTTGTTTTTTTGTTTTACCTTGTGTCATTTTGATCAACAAGTGTTACTAACACTGACTTCAAAATGTTTCCCATGACTTCATTGAGAAAAATTTAAAAAAAAAAAACAGTCGGAAAAGATGTTTTAATGGAAAAAAATAAATGTGTAGCTATTGTTTACTAAATTTCATTTGCAAAATCTTTATTGTTATTATTGTTGATGAGTTTGAATCTTTTAGTATTTATATGTGCCACACCCAACTGTGAAAGAAATAGCAGAAAAAACAATGCATTTATTACATGCTTCATTACAAACTGCGCCTTCCCCTTTCTGTAATTTATGGCACGTGCCAGGGAGAAACCTTGAACTTCCGGTTTTGGATCATACGTAGTAGTAAGGCAGAAATTTATCAACTCAATTTCTTTTTTTTTAAATTTTATTTTTGTATGTAAAAAAATGTTTGCAATTTATTTATAAAAGTATTTAATTGAAACAGAGTGAGAACAGAAATAAGAAAGTAACTTTTTAAAACTTACCTATAGATATAGTATAATAATTTATCAAAACACTAGTCAGTGGGTTACTACTAGATTCAGATGAACACGTACGCTAACTAAATTTGTCTGGCTTAATCTGGCTGCAAAAAAACGACATTCCCTCAACTGGACGAGCTCATTCGATAATGTGGGTCAAGGAGGAAAAGTGTTGTGGAAAGGATTAGGTAATATTTTTGAAGTTCGGTAATTGATTACATATGTTATACTAGGTGGACAGGTGCATTGATGATAAAAATTACATTTTCTCTTTTCGTTTTTGCACTGGCTTATTTTATCTACGTAAAATAACGTAATGGGTGCGGTAAGGCGTTCAAACGGAAGATATCGCTGAAGAGTTATGCCGGGAAAAATTGTACGTGTATTAAGATTGTTGTGGTCCATTTGGATGCATTTCAAGACCGGTTAATAAAACGTTTAAGCGAAATTCTCAGTTTTATTTTTAGCGAAATAGGTTGGGTTGTTGTAAGAGATAAAAATATTTGTTTCCTGGATGATGTAACTAAACCCAAGTTAAAAAAATAAGTATAAAGTTTTGCTTCTAAAAAAACCGTTAATAATCCGAAAATTACGTTTACAATCATATTATTCATTTCGTAATTTCAATTGAATTGAATTACGCAGCTAAAAAAAATGCGTAACAGACTTTCCTGCAGTGACATCTTTTGAATGATTCTGTAAGTAATCTGCATTGAAATTTCGTTTTTACATAAAATTTATTTTCGGAATTATTAAATTATAAATGCAACGCCTCCACCAATTAAAATGTGGGGAAGATTTTTTTACGTGGGAAAAAAATAATTATAGAAAAATTGCAGTTCCCTTGAGGTGAAGTTGTAAAGTTCCTTTTTTTGTCTTCTTGAAGATTGTTTTTAGGTTAAAATTCGAAAACATTCAATCTTCCGGGAACTATCGCCAGTCTTTAATTATTTAATATTGATTTTATCTACCGTTACATAATACGATAACTGATTCAAGTACGAAGTATTTTATGCTACATAACATTTTAATACAGTAAATTCTCTATTTTAATGCCACAAATTTTCTAGAAAATAAATTTTTTCAGAATGATGAAGTAGAATCAATGACAGTAGTAAAGAATTAACCTTCATCTGTAACCCAAATATGACATTTTTCGCCTGGGTTCATTGGGGAATATTTAGGGCAATTAAAATCTTCAGCAAACTCAGAATTGTGTGAGACCATTGCCCAAACTCTAAAACAATTAATTATTTATTTAAATTCCTGGGTGATCTGTAGGCAATTTTATTTTTTTACCTAAATATTTCATGCGGATGGCTGTCATTTCCCATTCCTTTCCATAGAAATGTGTTGTCAAAGCTACAAAAAGACTGGAGAATAAAAAAATAAGTTATAAATAGATAAAAATATTTTTCCTCCAGTTTCTTCAAAACTTACATTTGCAAGTTGCATCCAAAATAGTTGATTTGATGTAAAATTAACACCAGGGATGTGTGTATCATATCGGAAACTTTGAACCCACTTTTTGTAGGCCTGGTGAAATATATATATTGAGGGGGAAAAAAGTCAACATGTTTCAATTAAATTTTTTTTTTATATTTGAAAAACTGTTGGACCGAAATTATAATGAAAGGTTTCGAGCTTGTTATATCTGCTTTTGATATCTCACCGACTTAAGGTCAACTGAATGTGCTCTGGTTGCTTTGCTACTTAGCACATTAATACTTGTGTGTATTAAAAAGATTAGTGACTAGGGAGTTAAACTGATGGGCTCTTTACTCTTTGCAAATTAATGTAGAGTAATGTGTACGTTTATTTTACACAGCTACTCATTACTCATTCATTCTGGCTTTATTTACAACTAGCTGATTTTATCGTGGACGGTGTCTACGATAAGCTTTTTTTTTGGTAATTTGTAATGTATTCAGTCAGATCCAATTCCTTACCACTTTGTTTTTGCTAGGTCTTTGTTAATTCATTGTTCATATTAATTTGATTGTTTTGAACTATTCTTCCCAAAAACATCTCATTTTTATAAATTGTCCTCCAAAGAATATCAAAGACTCGGATAGAAGAAGGCTTGCTGCTGTTAATGGGTGGCTCCCGGACTCCATGACAAATTAATACCAATAATAATATCGAGTTAGGAAGTATGTAGTTTAGAAACATACACTGTTAAAAATAAAGTTGTAATAAGGGTGTGAATTTGAACACCAATTTGAACACCCAACCCAACTTGAACACCAGTTGGGTTGGGTGCACAGCTTACTCCCTAATGTGTGGAAATGGATGTTTTGCAATTGACTCACCTTTAGGATTTATTTCATGAACTCCAATTTGGTGTAGAACCAAAATAAACGTGTTAACAATTACTTACACCTTTTAGGTACGTCGACATAAACACCTTTCTGTTGTATGACTAAAATGGAAGTATTCATATATCACCCTTTTTGGGTGTGTTAGTCAAACACCATTTTTTACGGTGTCGTCAACACTGTAAAAATAAGAGTGTTGTTGAATTCCCTAAAAGGCGTAAATAAGAATGTCGGTAGTCTCAATAAGAGGGCTTTCATTTTAGTTTTTGACTATTTTCATTGTTACGCACCCTATATAATCGCGTTTATGAGATAACATATTTTGATTTGAAGGTAAAACAATACCTGAACAATGTTTTCATCGATTTATTTACATAATGTATTAATTAATATCCTCCCAACGTGTGACTAGGCACTCCCTTGTGGAACATTTTTATCTTATTTTAAGTTCATCAAATATATATATTTGATGAACCCAAAATGAGAAAAAAAAGTCTCCATAATTACCCTAAGGAGTTCGTTAATCCGCTTTAGGATCTACATTTACACTATAACGGTCTCTATTTAGCATAAAAGGTGGTGCTTATTGAGACAGTCGATTTTCACCTTTCAAGGTGTTCATAAATACCCTTTCTTTTTTCAGTGTACCACGAAAAACACCACTTTGACAGGGTGTATGGAAACGCCTGTTCGATTAGGTGTTTTGTAACACCATCATACAAAGGTGTTATCTGACATCACGTAAAAGTGGTATTTCGTAACGCTATTGCAGTATGGAGTTTACATACACCATTCAATTGCAGTGTTCATCACCTCTGCTGGGTGTTGTTCACAAATACTATCGGTTGCTGTGTCGCATGGTGTTTGCAGTAGCAACCTTTAGGAGGTCCATATAGTGACAACATCTTTTTAGTTGTTTTTTATTTTTAACAGTGAGGGCTGACCAATCGTGGAAGTGCCATGGCGGGCTGCTATTTGGACTAATTTTTTTATATTAGACTCAGAAACTAAATTCTAGGCCTAACTAGACGTAACCAATTTATTAGCTGTTGGTTGGCCTGCACAGATGTACGTCTTTAAACGTGTTTACCTAACTTGCTGCTATTGGTTGGATTTGACTTAACATCATGTTTGAATTCAACCTAACAGCGGAGCAGCAGAGCATGGAAGCCTTCTTTTTTCGGGTCGATACATTGATAGTTTTTATTAACTTCTCAATCCCTTTAATAAGTAGATTATTTCTTGATATAAAAATATTGCGGCTATTGTGTGGGGTTGTTAACCAAATAACTGCACTCAACTTCTCAACGTGATTGAGACAAGCAGTTTCTTCTCCAAAAAAGGCCCATTTAAATGTTCTTTTTTAAAGATATTAGGAGTTCGTGGCGTAAAAGATGAGCCTCGGACAACTTTGCAAAACTATTTACACGAATACTAAAAAGAAAAAAAACCTTATAAGCCAGTCTTGCTCCATCAATATCCGCTAATTCTTCACTCATAGTGACATTTCCTCTATGCTTTAACTTCAGTGCTTTCACTACAAGGTTTTTTGATGTTTCAACTACGCAATTTGCTCTCTCCCTGAATAAGTTATGAGATATTTTATCTTTCTTTGCAATTGTTGTGTATTCTGAAAAAATGATGCAACTCGCTTAGAAAAAAAATTTCATTCTTATTTTCTTTCAAAGTTAGTACCAACAAAATATTTGTTTATCGCATGGATTAATTCATGGCCAAACATAAATCCTAAACTGCCATAATTCATTGACATCGGTCTGTCTATAGCAAAGAAACTCCCTCGGAAAAGGGCAGGAGAAAGTCCTAGAAGAAGTTATTCAGTAAATATCGATCTTAAAATCTTTTGAAAAAAAATAAATACCAACGTATGACACGTAGAGGTGAGCACTTAATGATTTTACATTGAACTTGTACCTGCACAAAAGAGCAGTTAATCAAGTGATTTATATTCAAATTAATGAACTCATACAAAGCCATGTCAAATAAATAATCTCTCTCTGATTTAACCGTTTTACGCAGACGTAGTTTAAATTTTGCTTTAGATAATTGCAACAAATTTTGCAGGAAATCACTTTCCGTAAGGTTCACCTATAAACATAACGAAAATAAATTTTAATTTGGGCTAGTCATTAATATTTTTGACAAGTTGGCTTTATTACGAGTACGAAAGTTTGCGTTAATAAGATGATTAAGTTCAGTAAAAATTATGTGATAAAAGTTTACAGGTGATTTTTCAATCATGTGACACCCACGGGGCGTACATTTCGCGTATATTTCTGACCTAGTTCACCACGAATAAAAATTAGAGGTCTGAAAATGTACATCACTTGTTGCTTTCATGCATTTTACGTTAGTGCGACTATGCACACCATCACTGATTTTTGGTGAGAGCTGTGACCTGTGACACCGCCATTACAGCTGGCTGCTTTATTCTTTTATCCTTACACACAACCATTGAAATAAAGGGGCAGTGGCAGATCAACACTCTTAAAGGTGCATTACATTCACTTGTTTTTCACCCGGGGTGAATTGCATTCCTATCCAGGGTTGTTACACTCAAAACTCATCTGATCCTGCAGAGTGTATTATTTGACGAAAGTGTAATTAAGCTGTTGAGTTTGTCATTTGCAGTCTTTGAGAATTCAGTTAAACAACAGTACACTTTAAAATGTACTCTTTGTTGCATGTAATTAAGTTTTTGCACCTATTACCAATTTGCAGTGCACAAAGGTTATTGCAACTTCAAAAATGTTCTTTCTTCTGATGTAACGGAGCAAATGTTTATTTGCAGTTGATCAAAACTGTATGTTAGATATATTACTACAATGGATAGGTCAGCTTTACATTAGAAAACTATATCACTTTTGAACGTTTTAATTTTTTTTTTGCTCAAACTGTGTTCATTTTTATACGGAAATGCTATTTACAACCACCCTGTCAAACGACTTTAATTATCCCATTTAAAATGTTGTGTTTAATTTAATAATTACCAAACTGCTGAAGTTTGAAACGACGTCTTGGTAATGCTTTGGTAAAAATAATATAGCACGAATTGACTTAACCTAAATAAAAAAAATAAAAAAAACTTTAAATTAAATTATTGAGAATTTATTAACTCCCGTCTTTTACCACGTCTTCCATTAAACGCCTGGTACCCCTCAACAGCCAATTAGCTTGAGTCACGTAATAAACAAGATGCGAATACACATTTCTCATAATTAAAGTCACCTAAAATTCCATTTAACAAACTTGAAAAAACAAAACTATAAACCTTAAAGTACACTCACACTTTTTTCAATTTCTGGACTTATGTATTTATTAAGGTACATCTTAAAAATTTGTAAAGGAAAATAAACGATCTCAGTGCTCACGCACTTTTTCAACCTAAAAAAAAAAAAAATTCTAATTTATGTAAACGGACAACCTAAAATAAATTATATACCTGACAGCATTTTGTGTGTGCACTTTCTTAAATGACCCGTGATACGAGCTCAATTCTGTTAACAAATCCTGCATTACTTTCATCAACATAAATGTAGCCACTACCCTAAATTGAGGGTACAAGTTTTTTACAACAGAAATGAGCACTAAACTTGCAACAAATAAACTGAAATAACTTTAAAAAATAAATTATACTTTCATTTGAAACTTAAAATGTTAGAAAATGCGCAATTTAAATAACAAAGGGTTTTGACATCCTAGTGAGTTTTCTAAAAGTGTTTTTTCTGCAACGCCAGGGGATCTGAATCCTTTTACAGAGAGTCCATTTTAATAATAAAAATATTGTTTTTTTGAGAACCTTTTTGGAGTTGCTTCCAAAATTGAAACGATGTCTGGTAAAATTGAATATGTGCAATGATCAATTCTGACATAGTTGCTTACAGTAAGAGAGTAAGGCGAGTATTGATTATTAATAAATCTCAGCCAGTCAATCTATGGATAGAAACAAATGACAAATAAAATACGTTTACAGCAAGAGTCAATCTTCAATAATTTACTCGGCTGGATATATTATATAAAGCTGAAATCTTTACTTCTTCATCTTCAAAGCCCTAGATTTGAAAAAAAATAGTCTTCAATTGAAAGTAAATTAATTAATGGAAAACTGACAGTTTTACACGAATTCGCTTTTTGCAGTTCATGTGACAGAAGAGTTACATTACTTAATAAATCATCTGAGGTATTGTGAGAAAATATTAAAGCTTCAATTAATGTTTTTTTGCCACTTGATTTTGTGTAGTTGTAAAACCATGATATATCGAACCTTAAATTTGTAAGAAATATCTAAAACGAAATAAATCAATAATAAGGTCATTTGATTTTCAATTCATGGGCATTAGAATACTTTGAGGGCTTTGACAGAAAATTGAGGTGAATCATCTCCGGTGTTTATTCCCAAGTGAATGAAAGCACCTGATATTATACCAGTGTCAATCAATCTCTCATTATACTCCACCCAGTCAAAAGACTCTTCATCAAAATAGTCATGAAGAAGTGGCCAAATACCAATTTTTTCCAGAGTTGTCACAATGGAATTAAATTTTGCGTCGTCGTCTGAATCTGAAATTTTTTACTGTTTTTGAATGAAACTTTTAAAAAACCCTATGTAATAACGTACCGGCATTGACGCAAGAGGTGTGAAACAATTTCAAAGCTTGCATGTCTTCTTCATCAGATGCTAAAACGTCTTTTAACAGTTCTGTAAAGTTAATTTAAAATAAAAAGTTACTTGATTGATGTAGATTAGATGTATATAAAATAGAGTATATTATATTTTTGTTAGCTGCATTGTAAAAATCGAACTGACTATCAGTGAAAGTAGACAGGGAGTAGCTTCTAAAAATACTTTTTATTTTATGGGTTAAGTGCCTACAAGACGTTAATTCATCAGTTCATATCGTCGGTATTTTTCCATAAGAACTGAAATAAAATGTGAAATAGAGACTATATTGAATATTCTGCTATTAGATCAGACCAATTAATTTATTAGTCATTATAATTCTCTCTGACCAATCATTGCGAATGATATAAATAGTTCTAAATCTATTAGCTTGATTATTTAGTAGCAGTAGTTTTCATTCCCTTTTGCTTCATTCCTTTTTTATTTCGTTTTGTTGATTTTGGGGGACTGCTTGTTGTTACATTCTGTTTCTAGATTGTTTTATCTCGCCCGCGTATGACCGCAGTCGCTGGTCTTATTTTTTCTTAATTCCCCGACGGGAAAGTCATGTTACCCCTTTCCAATATAATGATGGTTTCGTTTACGTATGCGAAACTAATCGCCAAAGCATCACAAAAATATGGCCAGAAATTACTTTTAATTCACTAAAACGGTTTATACGATCTTTTTAATATTTTAGTTATTTAGTTGCCCAGCTTCGTTGCAAGACTAATTTCATTTCTTGCACTTGTTTTATATATTTATAAGTAACTATGGTGGTATAATCGTAATATAACCTTAAAAATTTTTACTTAATGTGGAATTTGCAAGTTTACAGTTTTTTCGTTATTTTTTTTAAATGTATAAATTGGGAAAAGGTATTGACTTTATCTGACCATTTTAAAAATTCTTCGCTTCAATCTAAACAAACACTATGTTTCAACACTAGAAGAATTCTATTGATTTTTTAAGACTCATTACAGCTAGTTGCTTGTTTGTTTGTTTGTTTTAGGAAGCGTTTCAGTTGGTAAACAAGGATAGTGACGACTGTTTTTATAAATTGGTACAGTTCTGAAAGAATAACACAGCAAATACTTTTTTCAATCGTTCGACACTTAAAAAACACACTCATTTTTTTTTTAACTTGTTTCGTTACGGTGATTGTTTTGATGAAGAAAGAGGAACGATCACTCAGTTCCAATAGGTATTCCTCACAATTCTAATTGTTGTTTAATATCATCAAAAGAATTTTAATTTAATTTAAGTATTTTATAAAACAATATTACCTCTAACTTCTATTTTGTATTTGGGTTCTCCTAGATGAATGGCATCAACAGAATCGTATAAACTATATTTTTCTTCAAATTTACCACAAGCAAACTGATAAAAATCAGAACATGGATCAATCTCTGTATTCATGTTTGAAAGAATCATCGCAGCTGATAAATTTTAAAAGTTTCTTAGAAGTAACCACTTTTAAAAAATTATTCATATTGACCAACCTGCCTTAATGCAACTACCTGTCATGCAAGGGCCAGCATCCAGACAATTGGAAACTGAAATAAAGGGAGACGTAACTCATTATGAAATTAATATTATTTCATACTTACTTTTAAATAAGATTGTTAAAGGTAAAACACAAGCAAAAACTCGGAAACTGCGACCGAATACTTTGATAGAGGTCATTGCATTAACATTTTAATATTCAAACTGATTACACAAAAAACATCCATTCTCAATTTATTTCATTTGCAGGGGAACTTTGAACTTAAAGAGATAGCATTTTGTATAAAGTTTCAAACGTCTGTATTTTTTTCAAGACGTAAGTAGATGTTTTTTTACTTTGCTTATTGATTTTTCCAAGAAAGCTCATTTCTTTAAACGTCTTTTTGTTGTTTTAAGTTCATAAAAGGATACACATTTGGTGAGTTACGACATCTAGTGATGAAAGACTCAAATAAGTAATACACTTAATAATGAAAGGAGGGAAATAATTAGTAGAGATTAGACCAAGATTAATTATTCCAACTCCCATCATAAATTTTAATTATGTTACGATAATGAATTAAAATCTCGTAACTGCACTAAACCAAATTATAAGACGTTTGGAATGATATAACATTTTAATATATGAGACGATTTTAAATGTCAAAAATCGTACGGAACAACAACGACTTATGTTTTAATAAGAGGTTATAAATAACTTACTCTTTACACTTTAAATAAAGAATGGACGTAAATAAAATTAAAATTAATAAAATATTTCCTCAGATTTCCACTGTTGATCACTCCGTTTCAACCCTATCCCCAAAGATGAACGTTTCCGCACCTTCCATTCGCGTCCACAAGGTGCACGACGATCGCCAGATGCGAAGAAGCAACAGCCAGAACAGATGCAGACGCCTCGACCAGAAGACGCGAAGGGGTGCTGATCCACACCCCTTCTGGTGCCATGCAGCGACAGGTGAAGATTCAAGAGTCTCAGGTTCTCAACTTGTACGAAAAAGCCCGAAATGACCACACAATTGCTGGTTACCTATCAAAAAGATCCGCTGAAAACAACAAATGGAAAGTACGCTGGTTCACGCTCTATCAGAATCTTCTTTTCTACCAAGACGACCAAAACACGCGAGTCTCGGGCCTCATCTTCTTGGAAGGTTCCTATTGTGAGCGACTAATCGTTGCCAGTGAAAAAGGTGAAAAACAGGTAAGAAAATGAGTTAATGGAAAAAAAATACTCCTGAGATTTAAAAAATAAGGCGGGAAGGGGAAAAGATAGATAAAAAAAAGAACACATTTTTCTTTTGTGTTGGAAGTGATACAGAAGAAGGATTTTATGGTTTATGTCAAAAGTGTGAAAAAAAAACGTTGAGATTAGTTCTAGGCTGTTTGGGTTGTAAGTGGATGTTTAAATCGGCCATAGTTTCCACAAAAAGGTTAAAATAATAGTCAAGTTATTGATTTAGGATTACTTCTGGATGGAAGGTTTGGTTTGTATTGAAAGGCTTAAATTGTCCATAGAGGGATTAAAAATGATATCTAGTTAAAGTATTGATTCTTGGTGAGTTTTGATATGCAAAATTAGCAACAATATTTTCAAACATTTTTACCTCTATTCCGCATAAAAAGATCCTTGGCACTGTTGCTAAGTAATTGTATTACGCTGGGATCAGTGCAGGTATGGTATTAACAGGTGGTGGAAACAGAAATGGAAAGTTAATGGCAGTAATGAAATGATGTTGGTCAATGGTGTTTGGTTAAAAGTCAAAGGGTCAATAAAAAAAATGATCACGTTTGTTAATTGTAATTATTTCTAATTTGATATTTTGACCTGCAGTTAGCAGTTATATTCACAATCAGTAACAATAGATTTAACTTTGTTGTGTTGTGTGATTTGGCAGTTTTCTTTTATGGATTTGTCCAAGTACGCAATATAGTCTTGAATGGACCTTATCCGTATTCAGCAACGAAACCAGACCCTTTTTCACATTTACATTACATTTGAGTTAAAGAGGGAAAAACGGCTCATTTTATCAATACTTCTCAATCTTGAGGAAAAGTACCGCAGGCCTATCGTTGCATCCTCAAAGGATTTTACTCCATTTTGTAAATATTGAGCTTTGAATTTACTTGAACAAGCATTTTGAAACAGGATGTTGTTTAACAGAGTTAGAAATTATAATTGAAAATGTGAAAGGGAAACGACTATTTTTGGTCAATCTGAAAAAATGTGATTTGGCACATGGATGTTTATTAAGATAAACCAATTTCGTGTCAATGCCAGCGTCGCCCTTCGTTCGAATTCTTCGCAAAAACATGGTTGAATAGTAGAGCGAACATTAAGGATGAAAAGAGCTAGACGCTTTGCCTGTAGTGCCTGTCACTTTGGTTAACAAAGTGCGCAAGGGCCACAAAGGCTTTATAAACATCAATGCTGGCTCTTAACCTGTCTTTTAGACAAGAAATTATTGGACTATTTTAAACGGGCGTTACATACAATTCTGCATTTTGTGAATGTGTTTTTAAAAATTCAATGTTGGATTAAATACGGTTTTCAAGAGTTACACTGACTTTTGTGCTTTTAAAATTTTTGCAAATGCAAGAAGTTATGTAAACATTACCTATGTGCAACTGATATATCTTTAAGGGAGTTTACACAGAATTCTACTTATAGCCATAAGATTGACCTTTGGCGTTTACGTATCTGCGCAAACTCCCTAATCTAAAATGTTTGTGGGTTTTATACGACAGAATAACACTGAAACTCAAGACGTACGATCTCGGAAACTTAACGCCCAATTTCATTTTGGGAAAACAACGGGGGTTGTCGTTACCTACTGAGCCAAGATAGTAAAAAAATATTTTTAAGAGCATTTTTTTTAGTAAATTCTGCTGTTTAAACACAGAATAATACAGAAGCGCGTCTCATTTACTATTTACTATACAGTATAATGCTCAGTAACTCGGTTGCTCCTTCATCTTCTGGCTGCACTTCGTACTAAAAGCGCACTCTCAGAATTTTAAAACAATGCGGAAATTTTTTAACAATTCTAACTAACAATAAAATCCTTGTTTTAACAAGGATTTTATTGTTAGTTAGAATTTTTAGAAGTTTTTGGTTTTATCTGCAAAGTATCTAATTCTTACACACATGTTGGAATGTCTATTGAGGAGGAAACTTAAACACTTCATGCTACCCTTTATTTCTGTTTCCTGAAATTTCAATTGAAATTGAGTTGTCTTTAATTTTAAAAACATTAGCTTTAGGTATTTAATGTTACAACCAAAAATAACTGTCAATACATGCCTTCAAATATCAAATTAAATCCCAAAACATTGTTCAATCTGTGACGTCTCACATGTTACCTTAACCATGCAACGAATCACTAACCGTATTCAAATACGCTCGTCTTAGATAAGTTTTACAACCTGTGACAACACAAATAATGACTTCACAGTTTGTAAAAGTCACCTAAGCTGCACTTTAGTTTAATTTTTGAATGCAAGTACTATAAGGACATCACAGATGTGAAACTCATCTACTACACTCACAGAAAAAAAGTCGCCATTTCACTCCATTTGAGGCGTTTTGCTTGTCCTACGGTGGACTCTGCGCTTGGACTACTTCAACTTTAATTTTGGAGTACAAATATTCCAATTTTGAAGCAACTTACTCCATATTGCAGTTAAACATACTCGTTAATGAGGTAAATCTTTAGACTACTGCTTAAGGGAGTAATTACACACCAAATTAGAATGTATTTCTACTGCATTTGGAGTTAAAATAAAATAAAATTGAAGTTGAAGGACATTAATGGCGGCGTCCACCATAGAACAAGCCTCAAATGGAGTGAAATGGCGACTTTTTTTCTGTGTGTAGTTCAGTTTTGACCACAACAATTGTCTGACAATGAGGTCAAGCATAATCTTATAACTAAATATTATCCCGACAAAGTCTATAACTTAATGTAATCATTTTCAATACGTTTATACAGTTAATATTCAACCTGTTACTCATGAAGAAGAAAATGTTACAGCTTTTACATTCGTTATGAATACATTGCCCCACCACAGTGCAAACAGTATACTGAATCTACACATGCAATTGTACGTGAAGTACTCTTTTATTAACAAAATGTTAAAATTTTAACAATTGTTAATTTGCTTGAGGTATAGCAACTTTAACATGAGCAAGGTAGATTTATATATGGAGCAAATCCTTTCAGCATACATTTCCCTCAAATTGGCTAAACACAAACCATCACTCTTTTTCCTTGTTACTATTCATTAAGCAACTCATTTTCATATAACAAAACTAATTTACTTCAACACACACAACACCAGTGACCACAAGTCCAATCTACTCTATTTTTCATAAAACTTTTTTCATCGTCATTATTACCCGGAGTAGGGCGTTTAACATCAATTTTAATGAATCACACCCAATTTTTATCAAACTTAATCTGCATTGCAAAGAAGAACAATCTTGCATGCTGTACACACAAAGCTTACATAAGCACTGTAATAATTGCTACTATGTAAAACAATTTCAGCAATTCTTTAATTAATGCACTTAAAAAGCTTCGTCTTGAACTTCAGTTACCCGAGGCGTGTTCCAATGAAAGAGGTCTGGACTGATATTTATTGCAGCATCAGCTTTGCAGCACAAAGATTCACGTGGCTCGTGATGCAGAACTTGCTAGCAAACAAAACCTTTCTCAAGCTTAAAATATTACTACTTTAGGTAAATTATTTTCGATTTTTTCCCCCCAATCTTTACTCATAAATCAGTAAATTAAAGTAAAAGTGAAATAATATACTATACATTTTGAGATTTATTAAACTTTTTAACTCCTAGTCTGCAATGCAGCTTTTCTGTCAATTTATCATTAATTTTATGCTCTATGAAGCGTTACGTCAACATGAGCGTTATCCAATTGAAACTCATCTGTACGCGCAGATCTTTAATGTGTCTTAATGTCATAGGGCAACAGTTGCATCCAATCAGAAACAGATTTATCTGTATTACCTAATCCTAAAATTCCCACAAGCCAATTGGATGAAATATAGTGTCAATTTAGTGTTGACAGAACTTTTCAGTCGTTGATAATTAAATAATCCAAGGAAAAAGTCTTTTGTACAGTCTGACATTAATTGGTAAATATCGAAGAAAAAACCTAAGTTGATATAGTGAAGTGCAATCGATGAAGAAATAACTTAAAGGAAGTCTTTAAGTAAGCGTATCTAATGCAATTTGACAGTTTCTACAGGGGTTTAGTGGTTTGGGAAAAAATTCTTTAGGACAACATTAGACATTACACTTTGGCGGAAGTTTGAACAGCAGTAAAGTGCACTTCCGATTCCGCTGGAGGAGTCCCTGGGATATAATGAAGCGAAGGGAGCTGATGATTACTTATAACTGCTCTTTGAGAAATTGCTTTTATAGCTACAGAGAACTTAGTATTTTAAGAGTCTGATGTGAGGTTGTTAGGTCTTATAGGAGGATACAGAAATCTTGAGTTTGACAAATCAAATAATGTCGCCTGCATATAGCATGCAATATGGTCTGAGATAATGGAAATATCTTTTTATGACATAAGTAGCCAAAGGGAAATGTCAAATTCAATTGAGTTCCTGTCAATTTGTATAAAAAAGTTTGGTAAGTGTAGTGCTGTTCCCTTAGGAGAATCTAAAAAGTTGGGTTTTTTTCAGACTTTACTCATTTTTTGTTTTTCTCTAAAATTTCAGGCTATAAATATTAATGTAGTTTAAGGGCACATGTCTGTAGTTATGATGGTTCAGATACATTTCGGTAGTCTAATTAAAATTAAACTTTGAATGATGCGTTATTTAGCAGTGTGTTTCAAACAGTTTGTTGCAGCTATCGCAGAGTATTGAACAGGTTGTGTTACTAAAACTGTCCTTTACCTTTTGCACTGTTTCATTCGTCCGCATGTATGCTTACACTATATTATTTATTCACTTTCACTATTCTTAAGTAAGTTGAACAGTATGGTGAAAATATGGGAAGAGGGAACCCAGCGAAAGAAAATTTCTTGTAGTATGTTGGTCCATTTTCATTGCAGTTTTTTTGCAGTTGAGCCGAATAACTGCAGAAAAACAGCAGTGCTTTTGCTGAGAATTAACGATAATTGACTTTTAGAACATATTATATATACTTATGATAAAAGGGAATATTTATTATAGGCATTTCTCGGTGTAAATGTCTTACAGGTCCGTTTATTACCCAAACTGCAATAATCAAAAAACTAACTAATGATTCAAAACATAAGTTAATATTTAATAAAAGCCAGTACATGTAGAAAACTTATTTCGTCACATGTCGCTACGTATTTCGATGTGTTTCAAATGTCTTCTTCAGGCTGAAGATAAAACAATCTCAATTCTTAAAATAATAATGCTCTAAACACCTATAACTTACCATCCATCGGGGAGCATTTACTATTTTTATTTAGATTGAAATTAGATGTTTTATTTAGAAATAATTGTTCTAGCCAAACTGGTTTTAAAAATACCCATAATTCTTTAAAATCTGGACATAAGGATTTTAGATTCTATGGACAATGCATAAACAGTGCATTATCCTCATAACAATTTTTCACAGCAAGTTTATGTTTTTTTTTCCAGCTTCCTCTTTGTCTGACCAACATAATTTAACTGACAATAATTACATGGGATGTTATAAACTACATTACTTTCATTAATATACTTATACTGTTTTTTTTTTTTATATTGTACTAAAAAAATCAATCAAGAAGTTTTGTGTATTAATGAAAGTAATGTAATGTGTAGGTATTTTTATATTTATACTGAGATTGTGTTATCTTATGCCTGGCGAAATATATAACGGTATTTAATGAAATATGTTTCTGGTAATATGTCAAATATTAAAAAATTTTATTGGAAAAATTGACTAACAGAATATTCTGCCATCTTTGCCATTATAGGTGTTTGAGAAACAACATAGCGCCGCAGGTATTAAACTAACAAAAAGCTTAGTTGGCTGCAATAACATAATTATTAAACGAACCCAAATTCAAACACATGCAATTTACTTTCAAAACAAATACTGAAATTTCGTCCTTAATTGTACTATGTTCTCATTGGCGGAGAATTTTTCTGTGGGGGGGGGGGGGACCCTTTGTGTTCGCAGATTTCATGCCTCTTGTACGGAACACGAAGTTGATTGATAATTTCTGGGGTGGACCATGGTCACTCTGGGGTGGGCGGGCCTTAAACTGCCGTTTAAGTACAAGTCCAGTTGCGCAAACTCCCTATTAAATAACTAGGGAGTTTGCGCAAGGTCTGACTTATAGCTATAAACGCGACCAATGGTACTATGAAACCATAAGTTGGTAACGTGATCCTCAAGGTGAAACCGTCACTTTTCAATGTTTATGCGCCGCCATTTGCAACTGCGTTGAGGCGACGATTGCAGAAGGTATGTGTTTATACTTTGAACCACATAATTTGGTTGAAGAGACATCGATAACAAATTGACGTTTTAAAAGAAATGTTAGCGTAACAGAATTCGCGTTTCGTGTTACACAGGTGTAACGAACGATTCAACTTTAGTCAATTTATTTCTAAGAGTGAACCATTGTTAAGTTTATACTGAAAATAAAATACTCATGCATGATACTTCACGTTATATTTAAGCTGAGTAAACAACTAACAGCAATATCCCACTTCATGATGCAGGTCTTTCTTTTGTCTAATTCAAAAATTTTTTTCCTAAGCTGAAAAATATTTTGCTAGCCTAGGAAGGAAATTGCCATCCTTACAGTTCGTTAAACATAACTTTGGCAAATTCAAATTTTTGTTAATGCAAGTTAAGTCAAACTTTCAACCGCCGTATTACATGTTTTGAAATCTTTTTTTTTTTTTAAATAGAAGCCATTTCATCAAGATTAATCAAATTTTTATTTACATATGGACCGAAAAATAGTTTGGAACTAATTAAGTGCACTTCTTGATGGAAAAACCTAAATTAGCCAATCGGCGCCTATAATTTTGTCGCAATTGATTGAAAAATTTTCAGTTTGACTTCAGCGTGTGAAAACTGAATTTAACTCTGGTAATTGTGTTTGTAAGTAAAGACTTTCGAATTGCCTCGCACGAGATTTTAAAAATTATGATAAATAAAAAAATGTTTGGATCGAATAAGATGGCCGATGTTAAAGGTAACCCTCAGCCTTACTTCAGTTTATTTCATTTTGCAGACGTGTGCGTGACGTCATTAAAGAAAACGAAACCAGCTCGAGAATTTGTACACCAAACTCGTTATTAGCATTTGCAGCACTAAGCGTGTGAGTAGGACAATGTAAATATGAGATATTATGACGTGTGAAATTCTCGTAATCTTGAGTTGGTTTCATTTTCTTTGCATCAGTTTTGGAAAAGTAAAAAAAGGGCGACGAGTGGACTATAAAACTGCCAGCTTGGAAATTTATTTTAAAAAATGGAACGCGTTTTCAAAACGGCAGGGACAGTATAAGAGTTATTTTATACCATTTTCACCTCCAACACTATGCGTGAGATCCAAAATGGTTTCGACTAAAGCAGCAGTCTTATTTGTTTCAAATTTGAATAGTAAATTTTGTCTTGCGATAAAAACGTCACAGAAATTCAAAAACTCTTTACATTACAAAATATGGCCACTTTGATGTTACGTATCAGTTGCAGGTGCAGAGTAGCTGAATCATGCACACTTGTACACTGTCCGTGCTGTGCATTGAATGGACTTCAAAGTGTAGATCCATACATTAACTATTTTCGTCACGGGAATAAGACGTCGCGTTTTTTTTAAAATTTATCAAAATTGCAGTTTAAGAATTTTTTAATAATTCTTAGAAATTTAAATTAAATAATGGTATTATATGTAGAAAGATCTCTCTACAAACTATGATAATGTTTTTTTAGGGGGGCTAAATAAAAAAGATTATAGCTTATATTTAAATCTGCAAGTTATATCTAACATCTTAGGCGCTTTCTCAGAACAAGAGAAACGCAGTTACCGCCTTAACGAAGCAATCGTATTTATTTAAAATTCACATAAGGATTTAAATCGCAAAACGAAAAAAATTTTCGAAATTGAATTTACAGAACACAACTGTACAATATTAATGCCCACTCACTGCACGATAGCTAGTTAAAATCAGACTTTCAAAATAGCGAATCGGAATGACGACACCGGTAATAACAAACCCTCCGTTTTCTAAGCTAAAAATATGATTTTCATGCAACCTTCATGGTGCGCTTAGGCAGCGTTTTATACTGACTTACATTAGTGTAAAACGTTTTTCGAAATTGTTCTAAAAAAAGACATTACTCAGAAAAAAAATCATCTCTTTTATTATTAAACATAGATTAATTTTTTGAAAAATCTTTAAAAAAATTTTAATAAAATTTTTGTACTTTTTTGATTTACAAATTCTAGAAGATTTTTAACAAATTTTTTACCAAATGTCTGAAAAGTTTATACATTTTTAAAAAAATATTATTTGTATAACTTTGGGAGTTATTACGATGGTTCTGAAGGGCCACCGAGATAAATAATTTTAGAATTTTTTTGTTAACTCGTGAATACGAGAAAACAAATCTGTTATCTCGTTTTCACGAGATAATAACTCGTGAATACGAGAAAACAAAT
>JAQGAS010001395.1:0-20069 GCA_034686365.1 Pachymerium ferrugineum | reverse complement strand
CGTACAATTTAGTTATGTTTTTCTGTAACTGACATGTGAGAAGCCAATTTGTCTTTGCACAAATTATATTCCTTTTTCTCTCTTTACACGTTTACTTTCAGCCCTAATTTTACTTTTTCTCTTCTTATTTGTTTTC
Source organism: Pachymerium ferrugineum (assembly GCA_034686365.1). Taxonomy (NCBI): domain Eukaryota; kingdom Metazoa; phylum Arthropoda; class Chilopoda; order Geophilomorpha; family Geophilidae; genus Pachymerium; species Pachymerium ferrugineum. The sequence continues at coordinate 19,933 of JAQGAS010001395.1, read as the reverse complement.
TTTACATAATTTTGCATTTTCTCTTCATGTTTTCATCAATTCTCCCATTACACTTCTATCTTCTCTTCTAAATTTAGTAATACTGTGGAGTCAAAATCTTAAAAACAAGATTTTTTTATTGAGCCAAATCTGAATTAAAATTGCGGAAACTCCTTCTATTGTTCTAGTAGTCATAAATGTAAAGTTATTCTACAAATGCAAGTTGTAATGCAATGATTAATTTTTTCATTGCGCAAACCCTGTTACAGTATTAAGAGTACAGTATATTTTGTTGCATTGGAAAACACTTTAAAATAACACTTTCTGAACAAAAAGCATCACAAAAAAGTTTTCTTTATTTTATTATCAGACAAATTAAGGTTTAATTTAGGGTTTGACACCATTCCATTTTACATTTTTAACTCTTTTTCCGTAGAGCTTATAGTCTCCAAATTAAATGTATTTAACAGGCCAAAATATTTGGAATCTGAGTATTTAGACTCAGGTTTGTAATAACAAACGAAATACCAAAATATAAAAAATTCAACTCTAATAAAATATCTATATTGGCGGCTGTAGTTCCTACAAAACCAACATGGCAATTTTAAAGTAAATTTGACCAAGTGCCAATAAATTACAGTTGTCCACTTAAAATAACAATAAAACGGAAAGAAAAAAAGAGCTGGCATCATCTCTGACAGTATAGACACAATTTTGACCAACACTATATACTTCCAATCAGTTTCAGGGTCAATATTTACACTGGCGTTTACGTTTGGGGAGGCAAGAACTGATATTATGAAATGCAAGTCCTGAGGAATAGTATAGATTTCTTCAGAGAAATTGCTGCTGGTGGAATTTGCAATTTGATCTAAAAATTGAACTTTTTCTACAGTTCCTTTTTCTGTTGTTTCCCTGCTATCATTTGACATTGGGCGACATAATGTCACTTGTTGCTTATCCAAGTCATTACAACAATGAAGACGTAGAGAATGTGAATTTTTTCGAGCAATATGAAAAAATATTTTACTCAATCGAAGCTATTTTTCGAGTGTTAATTATAATTTATTTCACTCTTCTGTTCTGTTATTGCGAGTGGACAACCTCACTTTTTGGTTGTCTTTTTCTCTTTCTATTCCCACCAAGTAAATGGTCTACACCAAATACCTTAAGTATACCAATTGCTTGTACATCGACGCTCTTTTTTTCACTTTTTATCTAATCTGGTGCACCACTTGTTGTAAGCTCGGGTGTGAATATTTGAAATCGCATATCAAATTCAATGGTTCTGTAGCGGAATTTTTTATAACTAAGCTTTTTGATTTATTTGGCTTATTTTGATGTTTCCGAGAATTGAATGAAAGGTTAGGTGAATTTAATTTAATTTTAAGGAGATGAATTTAAATTTTACCAAGTGAATTTTCCTTAGACAAATTTGAAAAGTGATTGTGTAAAACATTTTAAACGTCTATTGTAAATCGGTTAAAACAGTAAGTTGAATATTATTATAATAAGTAAGCAATCAGTAGTTTTAACACAAAGTTTTGCTTCAAAAGAATAAAAATATTGACTGCACTCTGTATAAAAAATGAGGGAAAAATTGCATAAAACAGAGCAAAAAGTGAAATAATGTGATAAGATGTGTAAATCATGGAGAAAGGTAAAAATAGAAAGAAGAGAAGAATATAGGCAAAATTGTTCTACCGCTATCTGATTGCAATTTGATACTTTTTCTTCAGTCCCTTTTTCTGTTGTTTCGCTACAACTGTAATTTTTAAGAGTTTACAGTCTGCAGGAAAGTATGTGAGAAACATTTTGTTGTCATGAATGCAAAACGACCAGTTATACCAGAGAATGGATATTGACAGAAGTAAATTACTTCTTGGTTATCGCACAATTAATCCTGAAGCGTGGAAAGATGCCGGCAGGCTGATTGGTACGTTTTGTGTGCCAACACCGAATGATATGTATACATATATCAACTGCATTTAAAAAAGTATGTATTCGCTTGCACTAAAAAGATGTTTACTGACATTCGGTGAGCGTAATTTAGAATTTACGTTTTTTAACCACCAAATGTGCGCCGGACTACCTTCAACATCCTTTTCCCTAGTGTTGTATACATAAAAAATTGTGGGGTTTGTGCACATTCTTCAATTCTGTCATTTCATTTAAGTGAACTGACAAAAGCAGCCAAGTGTATATTGAGCCAAGAAAACAATTGAGTCCGGTAGTAAAAGTGAAGAGTTAGAAAACATTCAAAATCACAATAGTAAACAGCTTTATATAATTACAAAATATCAAGAATTTAAAGTCTCATAACAAACACTATTCTACAATTTTGAAACCCAAGTTGAAAGTCTTTTTATCCCACTCCCATTGTGTAAAACGTGAAAAGTCACAACTAAAGAAAGCAAGACAGACCCAATCTTGTCATGTGGCTGTTGCCTGCAGGGGTCAAGCTAGAAAAGAAAGTTGTGTTAGGTTGCGCTAGTTGAACCAATCTAATCGTGGTAACTTTACATTTTGTATAAAGTTACTACTGTTGCGGTAAGGGCCTTTTTATAACCACGTGTTATAAAACCCCCGACCCCGTCACTCTCACAACCTGTAATAAGCGTAAGGAAAATGAAAAATACAGAGAAAAGAAATGCGGCAATTAGGCTTGAAAGTGAAAGGTGAAAGAACAAATTGGATTCTAAATCAAATACAAACAATCAAAATTAAAACAATGATATTAGATGAACGTAATTGTGAAATAAACACCAACAAAGAAACAATGAACAAATCCAAATCTTCACATAAACCTCGCTAGTTTTAAATACATTTCTCCAAAAAAATGTAATGCTATATTTAATGGTCTTGATAGTATAATGGTAAGTACTTATTGCAAAATCATATTATATATCATCTTACATCTTTGTTCTGGAACAGGAGTGACAACTCATAGCTGAAATTAGAATTTGTGGAATGGAAACACTGAAGTTGAAAAAACGAACTCCCAGAAAACGTTTAAGTTCAGCACGAGTTGAACACAAAAATATGGCTAATGCAGCACCAGCAGCACAATGGCAAATTCATCGTGTTCAAGATGTCGGGCAAAATGTTGCATTTAATGCTGATACCCTTTTATTCTTACAAGAATTTGGACAATCATTATATCATCATTTGGGTCTTAATGCTGATGATTTCTATTTAGTCTTCGTGATAATAAATTTTCTGGTGGATCTTACTCCCTTTCTCAAAGATGTTGTAATTATCTGGCTTTTCAGTGTCTTAAAGTGGACAGCTCCAATTTATTTATGGCTTTTTCAATCCTTTTTGAAAATAACTCACTGGATTTGCGTTAGTTGCCTTAACCATTCAGAGGAGTGGTATACCCACAATTGCAAAACACGTATTCAAGTTGGATGTTTTCTAGCCTGGTGTTTTATTTGTTCGTTTAAGCCTGAGGCTTATTATTTGGAAACTTATATAACTAAATTCAATGGTTCAGTGCTGACATATTTTATTATTATGGTTATTGATTTCATTGTTTTGATTTATTATTGGATGTATCCTGTGGGGCTGAATGAAGGATTTGATTTCGACGAGATGAACTTTAATGTTACCATTTAAATTAAAAATAAATATGAACCACCAATGATTTCTGTATTTTGTATAGGATCTTAAAATAAAAGAAATCTTATTTCCTCTTGTCATTCAAGATTTTTTAAAATTAAACATGTGCAGATTAATAGGTCTCTGGTCTTAAGTCGTTTTCTAATCGCCAATCAAATTATGGCCCACTCATATAAATAAATACATAAGTCATTGGTTCTACATCAAGCGTCTTAGGCAAACCAAGGCGAGGTATTTGTAATATTAAAGCAGAGTATGTGACTAGTCTAAAAAAAAAACTACACTTACAAACTTGAATTTTGCAAAATAATGATTTTAGTGCTTAAAACAGCATTTATTTTCAAGATTGGGCAAATATATTTTTCATTAATGTAACAATTGGCGCTGTATGAAATTAATCATTCTATTATTACCCCTAAGTCAAAACAAATCTTTCAATACAAAGACGTTAAACGAATATAACAATGAAACAGACATAACCAAAAAATACATGGAAAATTCTGTTCTCCTTCTCAAATTCTACGAATTTTTCAAGTAGAAATTGTGATATACTTTCTATGTACCTGCTTATTTAATGGTGAGTAGCTGATTACAATATCATCTGAATGTATCACCTTATAGATTAATTCTAGCAGCAAAAGTATCGTCATGGTTGTCCCCCAAAATTTAGGAGAGATAGTCGACACAGAGGATAAGTGGTCATTAAATGTGATAAGCAACAGTGACTTAGCTGGAATAAGTGTTTGTGGTAACACAGTGGAAATTGAAAAGCAAGTTCCAAATTCTTCCAACTTCAAATTCTCTAAAGAAATCTACACAATTCCAGAGAACTTTAAGTTTGACAGAATTCGTCGTGTTGGAGACTTCTTATCAGTTTTAGCTAATCCAACTAATATCATCAATGAAATAATTCCACCAATTTATGCTGTGGAAGCAAATTTTCCTGTTGCTGATGTGGACTTATTGACGGTGGCACTTCGTTTTCTGGTGTATCTTGCTAGCATACTTAAACACATTTTTATTGTCTTACTATACTGTTTTTTCAAGTGGACTTTTCCACTTAACTTATGTATTTGTCGATTTCTTTTGCACATAAGTCGGAGGTGTTGCACCAGTTATCTTAACCGTTCAGAAGAGTGGTATAACCACTGTTTCAAAAAACCTTTTTTGCTTTTTCTAGCCTTTTGTTTTGTTTATTATAATGATCTCCAGTCTTATTATTTGGAGACTTATGTAACTGAATTCAAGGGTTCTGTAATGGAGTTTTTTGTGTTTGGGGGTTACAAATTATTGGTTTTGGCTTACCGTTGGATGTTTCCCGAAGAGGTGAATGAATTTAGTTTCGAAGATTACATTTTTTATTCTATTGGGTGAAAAGTGTTAAATTGCTCTAAGGGAAATTTGTTACGGTCTTAAGCCATGAATTAAAGATGATTGGTTTGTCTTTGATAAGAAAATTTTAAAAAAAATCTATTTCTTACCTGAAGTTTAGTGATTTTAATTCAGGAAGATGGTTATACATTTTGTAAATTGGTTTTTAAAACTCTTTAAAAAAAGTTTTCAATGTAATACAAAAAACCAAACTTTACAATGTTTAATAATAAATAAAGTTGTTACTAATTTTCCTTTTTAGGGTGACTTCTAATTTTTGTAATTTTTATTTCTAGCTATTTTAGCAGGCTAGTTTTAATGTATCAAGAGTTTTTCAGGATTCTCTATCCCAGGGAACATTAGAATGCCCTCAGAGACGGGCATTTTGCGGAGTTCTTTTACATCTCTTATGTGTATACATGCACGAATCTTACTGTATTACTTGGAAACCTGTAACAAATTCAATAGTCCAGTAGGGAACTCATTTGAGTCTTAAGGCTTTTAAAATTACCGTTTGGGTTAAAGTTAGGTGTTTCCTTTCCTGTACGGCTGAATGAAGGGTTTGATGAATTTAATTTTGAAGATGTGAATTTTAATTCTAACGAGTCAAAAGTGTTAAATTACCCCTAAGAGAACTTTTTACAATTATTGTTTATGAATTAAAAAAGTGCAGTGACTTGTCTGATATCATAAAATATAAAAAAAAAAATATTAGAGTTCCAGAAATTTATTCTTTTACACAAGGTCAAAAGAGTGGAGTGATTATGGGTAGCTCAACCCACATTTACTTCTAATAGGATATGCAATTAACTTTTATGTTTGTAGGTTAGGTGTGGGGAAGGGGGAGGTTTAGCTCCTGGAAGATGGATGGACAATAATGCAGATACAAGAAACTAAATCTAACATAAACTCTCGTTTTTTTATTAAATTAAGAAGATTCAAAACCGAAAACTTTTATGTATTTAGTTTTTTTTCAACTGTTGCAATAGTTAACAACATTTTACGAAAACACACGTAATCAGAAACTCCTTTCAGTCTTAATATTTTCAAAATTACCCTTTTAGCTTATTGCATTGCATGTTCCTTTCTATACAGATGAATGAAGAGTCTATGAATTTAATTGTAAAGATGTAAATTTTATTTCTTACGAGTGAAAAGTGTTAAATGGCCCATAAGAGAATCTTTCAAACTATTTTAAAGACTTCTTTGTTTACAATGATGTCAGTGTGTTTCTAAATTTTATGTATCTGTACGCCTAAGGGAAAATGGAAAATGCAGAAAAAAGAAATGAGGGAAAAGAATGTACAATACGCTTGAACGTGAAATGTGGAATTTAAATCAAACAATCAAAAATGAAACAATGATATTTGATGAACGTAATTGTGAAACGAACACCAACAAACAAACAATGAACAAATCCAAATCTTCACAAAAACTTCTATTTTTCTTCTAGAAAATGTAATGAATGGTCTTGATAGTATAATGGTAAGTAACTTATTGTAAAATCATATTATATATCACCTTACATATTAATTCTAAAAACAGGGGTGACAACGTGAATGATTTCAAATTTAAGCAGTAACAGTCGCCATAGAAAACCAGTGGAAGTTTTGTGAAATTTATACACTGAAGTTGAAAAACAAACTCCAAACTCTTCCAGTTATAAATTCCCTAATGCCATCTCCGTAATCCCAGAAAACGTTTAAGTTCAGCACAAGTTGGATAGGTTACTGTAATATGGCCAATGCAGTAGACATCCATATTGTGGGAGGTGGCAACCATGATATCATTCAAAAGTTTCAAGATTTTATTCAAACTTTAAATCATATGGATCTTATGGCTAATGCTGATGATTACCAATTAGCAGCCTTCGACTTATTAAAATTTCTGGTGATTCTCCTTCGATTTTTGAAAAAACGCTTTATTGTCTGGGTTTTCGTTGTCTTCAAGTGGACAGCTCCAATTTATTTATGGCTTTTTCAATCCTTTTTGCAAATAAGTCACTGGATTTGCACAAGTTGTCTCAACCATTCAGAGGAGTGGTATACTCACAATTGCAAATCACGTTTTCAAGTTGGGTTTTTTCTAGGTTGGTGTTTTACTTGTTTGTTTAAGCCTTAAACTTATTTGTTGGAAACTTATGTAACTAAATTTAATGGGTCAGTGCTGGATTATTTTATTATTAAGGTTATTAATTCCATTGTTTTGATTTATTATTGGATTTATCCTGTGGAGCTGAATGAAGGATTTGATAAATTTAATGTCGATGAGATGAACTTTAATTCATGAAAGACCAATGATTTCTGTATTTGTATAGAATCTTAAAATAAAAACAAATCTTATTTCCTCTTGTTCTTCAAAATTTTTTAAAATTAAACATTTGCAGATTAATAAGTCTCTGGTCTTAAGTCGATTTCTAATTGCCACTCAAATTATGACCCACTCATATAAATACATAATTTAAGTTCTACACCAGGCATCTTAGGTAAACGAAGGAGAGGTATTTGTAAAAATAAAGCAGAGTATTTGACTGCTCTAAAAAAAAAGACTACACTTACAAACTTGAATTTTTCAAAATTTCAAATTATGACTTTGAAGTGTAAGCTGGAATGGGAAATGAAGAAAGAATATGTTTTATGAAAAGCCGATTGGAGAAGTTAGTGAATTTAATTTTGAAGATGTGGATTCTAATACCACATGAAAAAGTGAAATTGTGTGTTAAAGAATCGAAGATGGATGTGAAATAAATTTGTGTGTGAAAATAATAATGATTTTAGTGCTTAAAACAGCATTTATTTTCTAGATTGGGCAAAAATATTTTTCATTAATGTAACAATTGGCGCTGAATGAAATTAATCATTGTATTATTACCCCTAAGTCAAAACAAATCTTTCAATACAAAGACGTTAAACGAATATAACAATGAAACAGACATAACCAAAAAATACATGGAAAATTCTGTTCTCCTTCTCAAATTCTACGAATTTTTCAAGTAGAAATTGTGATATACTTTCTATGTACCTGCTTATTTAATGGTGAGTAGCTGATTACAATATCATCTGAATGTATCACCTTATAAATTAATTCTAGCAGCAAAAGTATCGTCATGGTTGTCCCCCAAAATTTAGGAGAGATAGTCGACACAGAGGATCAGTGGAAATTAAATGTGATAAGCAACAGTGACTTACCTGGAATAATTGTTTGTGGTAACACAGTGGAAATTGAAAAGCAAGTTCCAAATTCTTCCAACTTCAATTTCTCTTCAATTCCAGAGAACTTTAAGTTTGATAGAATTCGTCGTGTTGGAGACTTCTTATCAGTTATAGCTAATCCAACTGATATCATCAATGAAATAATTCCACCAATTTATGCTGTGGAAGCAAATTTTCCTGTTGCTGATGTGGAATTATTGACGGTGGCACTTCGTTTTCTGGTGTATCTTACTAGCATACTTAAACACATTTTTATTGTCTTACTATACTGTTTTTTCAAGTGGACTTTTCCACTTAACTTATGTATTTGTCGATTTCTTTTGCACATAAGTCGGAGGTGTTGCACCAGTTATCTTAACCGTTCAGAAGAGTGGTATAACCACTGTTTCAAAAAACCTTTTTTGCTTTTTCTAGCCTTTTGTTTTGTTTATTATAATGATCTCCAGTCTTATTATTTGGAGACTTATGTAACTGAATTCAAGGGTTCTGTAATGGAGTTTTTTTTGTTTGAGGGTTACACATTATTGGTTTTGGCTTACCGTTGGACGTTTCCCGAAGAGGTGAATGAATTTAGTTTCGAAGATTACATTTTTAATTCTATTGGGTGAAAAGTGTTAAATTGCTCTAAGGGAAATTTGTTACGGTCTTAAGCCATGAATTAAAGATGAATGGTTTGTCTTTGATAAGAAAATTTTAAAAAATCTATTTCTTACCTGAAGTTTAGTGATTTTGATTCAGGAAGATGGTTGTACATTTTGTAAATTGGTTTTTAAAACTCTTTAAAAAAAGTTTTCAATATAATAAAAAAAAGTACCAGAAATTTATTCTTTTACACAAGGTCAAAAGAGTGGAGTGATTATGGGTAGCTCAACCCACATTTACTTCTAATAGGATATGCAATTAACTTTTATGTTTGTAGGTTAGGTGTGGGAAAGGGGTAGGTTTAGCTTCTGGAAGATGGATGGACAATAATGCAGATACAAGACACTAAATCTACCATAAACCTTCGTTTTTTTATTAAATTAAGAAGATTCAAAACTGAAAACTTTTTTGTATTTAGTTTTTTTTCAACTTTTGCAATAGTTAACAACATTTTACGAAAACACACGTAATCGGAAACTCCTTTCAGTCTTAATATTACCCTTTTAGCTTATTGGATGTTCCTTTCTATACAGATGAATGAAGGGTCTATGAATTTAATTTTAAAGATGTAAATTTTATTTCTTACGAGTGAAAACTGTTAAATGGTCTATAAGAGAATCTTTTAAACTATTTTAAAGACTTCTTTGTTTACAATGATGTCAGTGTGTTTTTAAACTTTATGTATCTGTACGCCTAAGGGAAAATGGAAAATGCAGAAAAAAGAAATGAGGGAAAAGAATGTACAATACGCTTGAAAGTGAAATGTGGGATTTAAATTCTAAAGCAAAGGCAAACAATCAAAATGGAAACAATGATATTAGATGAACGTAATTGTGAAACTAACACCAACAAACAAACAATGAACAAATCCAAATCTTCACAAAAACTTCTATTTTTCTCCTAGAAAATGTAATGCTACTTTCAATGGTCATGATAGTATAATGGTAAGTAACTAATTGTAAAAATCATATTATATATCACCTTACATATTAATTCTAAAAACAGGGGTGACAACGTGAATGATCTCAAATTTAAGCAGTAACAGTCGCCATAGAAAACCAGTGGAAGTTGTGTGAAGTGGAAACTCCAAACTCTTCCAGTTATAAATTCCCTAATGCAATCTCCATAATCCCAGAAAACGTTTAAGTTCAGCACAAGTTGGATAGGTTACTGTAATATGGCCAATGCAGTAGACATCCATATTGTGGGAGGTGGCAACCATGATATCATTCAAAAGTTTCAAGATTTTATTCAAACTTTAAATCATATGGATATTGTGGCTGATGCTGATAATTACCAATTCGCAGCCTTCGAATTATTAAAATTACTGGTGATTCTCCTTCGATTTTTGAAAAAAGCTTTTATTGTCTGGGTTTTCATTGTCTTCAAGTGGACAGCTCTAATTTATTTATGGCTTTTTCAATCCCTTTTGCAAATAAGTCACTGGATTTGCACAAGTTATCTAAACCATTCAGAGGAGTGGTATACCCACAATTGCAAAACACGTTTTCAAGTTGGGTTTTTTCTAGCTTGGTCTTTTACTTGTTTGTTTAAGCCTGAAACTTATTTGTTGGAAACTTATGTAACTGAATTCAATGGGTCAGTGCTGGATTATTTTATTATTAAGGTTATTGATTTCATTGTTTTGATTTATTATTGGATTTATCCTGTGGAGCTGAATGAAGGATTTGATAAATTAAATGTCAATGAGATGAACTTTAATGTTACCATATAAATTAAAAATAAATATGAAAGACCAATGATTTCTGTATTTGTACAGAATAAGATCTTAAAATAACAACAAATGTTATTTCCTCTTGTTCTTCAAAATTTTTTAAAATAAAAATGTGCAGATTAATAGGTCTCTGGTCTTAAGTCGATTTCTAATGGCCACTCAAATTATGACCCACTCATATAAATATATAAGTTCTACACCAGGCGTCTTAGGCAAACCAAGGAGAGGTATTTGTAAAAATAAGGCAGAGTATTTGACTGCTGTAATAATACCTAATTTAAAAAACAAATTGGAGAACAGAAATACAACCATCCACAGGTCAATTCACTTGACGATTTATGACCAATATTTATTGATCTGAGAGTTTCTGTCGTGACAACAACAGTGGGCGACGTTATAGTGTGTACCGATCTGAAATTATTCATAAAACGTCTCAACATGTTTCTTGGTAAGACAAAACTTTTATTCGCAAACATATTTTGGCCAAAAATACAAGTCGAGCTGAAGAAGGTTGGAAATATTTTTTTAAATTATCATGAAATTTAACGAAGTAAAATATTTTCTTTTCATTCAGGCTATCGACTTTTAAGCACTCGGTTGACAAGTGTGGAGGAAAAACTGGGTGAAATTACTGCCAAGGTTTATTTCTAGACCCAAAAAAATTTGTGAAAACTAAAAAATTTATAAACAAATAAATTACAGAAACAAAAATAACGAAGAATTACTTGACCAGTATAAAAGATTACGAACTTGTACGTCTAAAAATGACATTGAAAACCAACTTGCCGAAAGGGTACCAGTCAAATACAATACTTGTTTCTTTTATTAATTTGATATTAACTCTTTAGCAATCAAAATTACTCGAACTAGACACAAATATCAAAGATGCTGATGGTTTGATCAAGTCAACTGCCAAAGAGAAACAGATCTTGAGTGAAGCGTGTGATAAAATGCAAGTCTTTCTAGATGACACTAAAAGAGTATTAAATCATTTCAAAGAGGCAACGTGTGCCAGGAAAAAAGAGTGCATTCACATTATCAAATGGTTAATTTTTAAAAAAATTATAATTTGTTGTACAAGTACTGAAAATACTTTTTTAGGTGCACATCGCTTCTTCAATCCTCTGATCTACATATGATTGGTGAACATTCCATCAGTGAAAACGAAATAGCCTTTGAAGACCAAAACCAACCATCGATTGTTGCATCTTGTCCTCGCCTTGTCTTAACCGGAACCTTCGACAAAATTCAACGAGGCTCGCATCCCTATTCCATAATTAGCGTTAAAGTAAACACTTTAAAACTAGTTTATTCCTTTGTTCACGTTAGAAGTTAGCAAAAATGTTTTCTGATTTATCAACGCAAATTTGCTACCTTCTACGTCTATTTACCAAATTTAGTTCATATTATGCGTCATTGATTTTGTGTTAACTCAATGTGAACAATGGAGAGGTGCATAAACTTCAATAATACTATCCGTTATCTCTAACGTTACATTCTATTGTAAAAAAAATTGCATTTTTAAAATGTATTTACGTAAAAATGTTGTTTTGATTTTGCTTTGCATAATTCAAGGTTGTATTCCTTACCTGTTTGAAGGGTATAGTCCAATTGTAATTTTTGTGTCGAGTCTATTCGTCATTCTAACGGGGGACATTTATATTGTGCCTAATCATTAAACGGGACAGGGCAGCCGAACTAAACAAAAGGGCAGCGACATAGCGGTCATCATTCGAACATATAAGGTATAATTCTTTTTTTTTTTTAAATTAAAAATTCACAGAGATAAATGATTTTAAGGTTATGCTCCGAGTATTGAATGGCAGCGGCAACAAGTGGCCGATTTTTCCAAACTCAGATTTAATTTCAAAAAAAAAAACTCTTCGATCAAACTTCCGAATATGGACGATAACGTTGGCTGGTGTAAACTTTGTTTCGGGAATTCTGTCCGCTCAAATTCCGTGAAGACGACAATGACGGTTTATTACCTCTTGACGTAAAAAAAACTCCATTTTTGTAGTGTCTTAAATACGAGTATCTGCTCAATCTTTTTCATTGACCATGTCAAATTTTCCATAAAATGGGTAAATTTTGGACAACTTGTTTGGTGTTATTATTATTTTTTATGTTATGGATGGACCTTTCTAAGTTAAAAAGTATTGTAAGGAAGGCAAACTAAATATCAAGACTTACTGGTCTTTTCCTATCCCTCCAAAATCATAGTCATTTAATTTCAATCTATTTTGCCTTTTACATTAAAGACTTTTTTGTTTACAATGATGTCAGTGTGTTTCTAAATTTTATGCATCTGTAAGCCTAAGAAAAATGTAACATATAAAAAAAAAAAAATGAGGAAAAAGTATGTAAAATACGCTTTAAAGTGAAATGTGGAATTTGGATTCTAAATCAAAGGCAAACAATCAAAATTAATACAATGACATTAGATGAACGTAATTGTGAAACAAACACCAACAAACAAACAATGAACAAATCCAAATCTTCCAAAATCTTCTAGTTTTAAATATTTTTGTCCTAGAAAATGTAATGCTATTTGCAATGGTCATGATAGTATAATGGTAAGTAACTTATTGTAAAATTATATTATATATCACCTTACATATTAATTCTAAAAACAGGAGTGACAACGTGAATGACCTCAAAATTAACTAGTAACAGTCGCCATAAGAAAACCATTGGATATTGCATGCGACTGCTTTACGTACACATGGCTGAAATTAGAATTTGTGAAATGGAAAAACACTGATGTGGAAAAACAAACTCCAAACTCTTCCAGTTATAAATTTTTTAATGCAATCTCCATAATCCCAAAAAACATTAAGTTCAGCACAAGTTGGGCAATGGCCAATGGAATAGACATCCATGTTGTGGGAGGTGAAATCCCTCCAGTATTCCTTCCATTCTTTCAAGAACTTATAATTCAAATGGGTCTTAATGCTAATGCTAATGCTGATGATTTTCATTTTGCCTTTGTGATATTTCACTTTCTGGTGGTTCTTATTCACAATTTGAAAGGAGCTTTTATTATCTGCCTTTTCAGTGTCTTAAAGTGGACAGCTCCAATTTATTTATGGCTTTTTCAATCTTTTTTGAAAATAACTCACTGGATTTGCGTTAGTTGCCTTAACCATTCAGAGGAGTGGTATACCTACAATTGCAAAACACGTTTTGAAGTTTGGTGTTTTCTAGCCTGGTGTTTTATTTGTTCGTTTAAGCCTGAGACTTATTATTTGGAAACTTATATTACTAAATTCAATGGTTCAGTATTGGAATATTTTTTTATTAAGGTTATTGATTTAATTGTTTTGATTTATTATTGGATGTATCCTGTGGAGCTGAATGAAGGATTTGGTGGATTTAATGTCAATGAGATGAACTTTAATGTTACCATATAAATTAAAAATAAATATGAAAGACCAACGATTTCTGTATTTGTATAGGATCTTAAAATATAAACAAATCCCATGTCCTTACTACAGCTTTAAGAACGCCTGGTTGCAATCAATGCAATTAATGAAGTAATGTACCCCAAGTTGTGTTTAGGGGACTTGATATCAGTTATGGTTACTCCAATTCATTGAAGTAGCAAAAGACATTATTGCCATGAAAAATGAAATGAGAACTTGTGTTCGCTTCTTATTGTCAATAGTTGTTCTTCTAATACCTTGTCCAAATGTCGTAACGATGCAAATTACTGGTTTACACAATTTTTTCCTCCTGTTGATATTCTAATTTGTTGTTTCATTAGATTTTCTGGTGGCTTTTTTTTTTTTTTTTTTACTAATTTAAGTGGTTCATTTGTGAAATTTTTTTGTAACTTAAAGATTTTTGAAATCTATCATTACATGTTTTGTGAAAAGCCGAATTAAGAATTTGGTGAATTTAATAGATGTGGATTCTAATACCACGTAAAAATTGTGTGTAACAGAATCGAAGATGGATGTGCAATAAATTTGTCTGAGACAATAATAAAAAACTTTTAATGATTTTTGTGCTTAAAACAGAATTTCATATTTTCTTCATAGTTGTGCAAAAATTAATAATTATATTATTAGCCCTAACAATGAAAAGTCAAAACAATGACATTAAAACAACATAACAATAAAACAACATAACAATAAAACAGTCATCAACCATAAAAAGATGGAAAATTCTGTTCTCCTTCTCAAATTCTAGAAAAAGTAATACCACTTTCAATGTACCTGCTTACTTAACAGTGAGTATCTGATTACAGACTATCATCTAAATGTATCACCTTATGGATTAATTCTAGCAGCAAAAATATCGTCATGGTTGTACCTCAAAATTTAGGAGAGATAGTCGACACCGAAGATCAGTGGACATTAAATGTGATAAGAAACAGTGACTTAGCTGGAATAAGTGTTTGTGGTAACAGAGTGGAAATTGAAAAACAAGTTCCAAATTCTTCCAACTTCAATTTCGCTAAAGAAATCTACACAATTCCAGAGAACTTTAAGTTTGACGGAATTCGTTATGTTGGAAACTTTTTATCAGTTATAGCTAATCCAATTAATATCATCGATGAAATAATTCCACCAATTGAAATTGAGCAAACCCAATTTTATAATATTGCTGATGTGCAGTTAATGATCTCGGTACTTCGTTTTCTGCTGTGTCTTATTAGCACACTTAAATACATTTTTATTGTCTTACTATACTGTTATTTCAAATGGACTTTTCCACTTAACTTATGTATTTGTCGATTTCTTTTGAACATAAGTCGGAAGTTTTGCACCAGTTATCTTAACCGTTCAGAAGAGTGGTATAACTACTGTTTCAAAAAACCTTTTTTGATTTTTCTAGTTTTATGTTTTGTTTATTATAATGATCTTCAGTCTTATTATTTGGAAACTTATGTAACTGAATTCAAGGGTTCTGTAATGGAATTTTTTGTGGTTGAGGGTTACAAATTATTGGCCCGTTGGACGTTTCCCGCAGAAACGAATGAATTTAATTTCGAAGACATCAATTTTAATCCTACTGTTTGAAAAGTGTTAAATTGCTCTTAAAGAAATTTGTTACGGTCTTAAACCATGAATTAAATATGAATGGTTTTTGGTATAATAAGAAAATTAAAAAAAATCTATTTCTTACCTGAAGTTTAGTGATTTGGATTCAGACAGATTTTCTCTGAAGGTATACATTTTGTAAATTGGTTTTTAAAAACTCTGTAAAGAAGACTTTTTATAACTATTTTCATGAATTAAAAATGTGCAATGACTTGTCTGGAATCATAAAATATAAAAAAAAAATCAGAGCTTTCCAGAAATTTATTCTTTTACACTAGGCGCATTCGAAAATAAAACATTTTCTAAAACAAGAGCGGAATGATTATGGGTATCATATATTTGTTGCCTATTCTACAACCCTCATTTCCCAATTTAAGCTTTAAGGTTGAAATAAACGTAACAAACTACTTTTTGAAAAGTTATGTAAGTTTACACTTAAAAAATAAATTGTTCATCCTACCGTACCATGTTTTATTTTGTCAATTACAAAAATTTTTTCAAAAAAATAAAATCCTATTACCTCTGTATCCAATAATCTGCTATATTTCTATTTTAGATATATACTATATACAAGTAATATGGGTATTTCTCCTAGGAACTTAGATTACGAGATGTAAAAACCCTAAATCGCATTGGTCAAATCAGTTTTGCCAACCGGTCACTAACGGCTACTGTATGGGGGGAAGTGGGAGGTGTAGTTTTTGGAGAATGGACAATAATGCAGATACAATACACAAAAACCTAACATTAACCCTGGTTTGCAGATTTGAACTTGGATGACTTTAATCTTAATATTACTGCATAAATATTCAAGAGTGACATCACATGAAAGTCCCCAGACAATTTCGTCAGTGTTCAAAATTTTATTTTACCTGTTGATTCTTTGTTATTGCAAGTGGACAATTCTACTTTATTGGTTCGTAATAGATTTTCAATTTTGGTTGGGTTGGAAGTCCAGAGAAGAATTCTTTGACCGTAATGGAGACATTTTAATATTTATTTATATATATCAGTCTTTTGCTTGTTGTGTTATTTAAACCTGGAGAGGAATATTTCGATACATGTCTAAATGGTTTCAATGGTTCGGGGCTGCAGTTTGTTTTTCACACGATTTATGAAATGATTCGTGGGTGGAAGTTCCCTACCCTACAAAGAAAAAAGACAATTGCTGATTTAAATTTCGATGATTTTTAATTTTAACATTACTACATAAATATTTTTAAACTTGTCCATTGGAAGCAATTAAAAAATAGTAAAATTTAAAATGAGACTAATTCGTTAAAGTTTAATAAAAAGTCTGAAAGGAAAGATCATGAAAAGATAAATATATTTACTTCACTCCACACTTTAAAGAAGCTTGTATCTAATTTTAACTAAACTATCAGGGTGTGTGGGCATTTTGCGAAATTCTTTTCCATCTCTGATGTGCCTTAATCTTATAGTACTTGGAAACGTGTGTAACTAAATTCAATAGTTCAGTAGACTCTTTTGAGTCTTAAGATTTTTGAAATTACTGTTTTGGGTTTTCTTTCCTGTACGGCTGACTGAAGGGTTTGATGAATTTAATTTTGAAGATGTGAATTTTAATTTTAACGAGTCAAAAGTGTAAAATTACTCAAAAGAAAACTTTTTATAACTATTTTCATGAATTAAAAATGTGACTTGTCTGGAGTCATAAAATATAAAAAAAAAATTTTTTTGCTGCAATATTTTTTGCAGCTGATCCTGCGCTTATTAAACGCTTGAAGGGTTGTGAGAATCATATCGTGTTAGTAGTAGAGGAGACAAGCATTCTGTGAACTCATATATGGTGTTATTGCTAGTTAAAAAAACTATTTATGGCGCACTGTTGAGTGAGAATGTACTTAAGCGGATGAAATAGATATACATAAACTCTTCAGAATAGTTTTCTTTTAAACTGCGGAAAGAAAGTACTCTTTACTCCGTAGTGGTAAATGTCCAATGCAGAACTCTTCCAAGTTTCAAGATATTGATTATGTTTCAACAATACTTTCCTCTTGTGTTCACACAAAACCAACTAAGATCCCCAACTTTTATTCAAAATGGCATTTTTACAATGGTTACAATGACAGAAAGCTAAACAAAATATAATGTGCAACCTACTCTAATATTACTTCCTTTCTTTCTTCAAAATCCCAATGGCATAAATAGTTAAGCTGAAACCATTTCTATAATGGTAAATACTTTTATTCTTAAATTTTGTACAATATACGCAATTATAGAATATAAGCTTAAAAATTTAATCATAAATTTCAGATTTTTAGTAGGGGCACACAACAAAATTTAGGCGAAGTTGTCCAACAAGACAGTTTTTGGTTGTTAAACGTAGCAAGCCACAGTAATTTGTTTCAGTCTTAAGTTATGAATTAAAGATGAAAGATGATGAATTTTTCTTTCTAACTATTTTAGCAGGCTAGTTTTAATGTATCTTGTAGACGGAGAGTTTTTCTGGAGTCTCTATCCCAGTGTACATTAGAATGCCCTCAGGGAGGGGCATTTTGCCGAAATCTTTTACATCTTTTATATATACCTGTACGAGTCTTATTACTTGGAAACGTGTGTAACTAAATTCAGTAGTTCCGTAGCGTAATTTTAGGCCTAAGACTTTAAAATTACTGTTTTGGCGTATCGTTGGATGTTTCCTTTCCTGTACGGCTGAATGAAGGGGTTTGGCATTTCTCCAAGGAACTCGCATTCGTCAAAACAGTTTTGCCATTGGGTCACTAACGGCTACTGCATTAGGGAAGGGGAGGTTTAGCTCTTGGACAACTTGGATAATGCAGGTACAAGAAACAAAACCTAACATGAACCCTCGTTTTTATTACATTAGGGTGGACTGCACCAATCTCAGTTAAATCTAAAATTAGTCCACTATCTACTAATTAGAAATATTCTAAACCAGGTTAAACTTAACTGAGGTTGGTGCAATCCACTCTAACAGATTCAAAACCGAAAACTTTTATGTATTTAGTGTTTTTTCAACTGTTGCAATAGCTAACAACTCTACACAGACATTTTACGGAAACACACGTTACGTTATCGAAACTATTTCTGATAATATCAAATATGTGTGAAGAAATATTATTGTAGTCACAACAAAACCTTTTTCTTTTGTTTACAAAATTTAATCACAGTTTTTTTTCTAGTATTGTAGCGTAACAATTGCGTTACCATGAAAGCAAAACTCTAGAGAATGTAAACGATGAACTCGTATGTTTATTTCTATTTTTTATTGAATATTAAGGGGACTTGAGACTCTATCAATCTAAAAATTAGTGTAATAGTAAGTATGTCATCTGGTTAAATTTTATAATATGCGAGAATCTACAAATTTCAGCATTCCTGAAACCATGACCACACCACAAATTTGGAAAAATTACTCCAACAAAACAACTCTTGGACATTAAATGTGTAGCAACCCACAACGATTTATCAGGAATCAGCGTATATGGAAATATATTAGAAGTTGAGAAACGAACACCTCAGCCTTTCACTTATTTTCAAATAATATATACACAATTCCAGAAAACTTTTAAGTTTGCAACCATTCGGGTTTTAGAAGACGTATCAGTTTTAGCCCATCACTCTTCGACTTAAATACCGGTGTAAATGTTTGTGCTGTGAAAATGGTTAGGACAACGATTTATCAAGAATCAGCGTATGTGGAAATATATTAGAAGTTGAAAAACGAACACTTCAGCCTTTCACTTATTTTCAAATGAAGTCTCTACACAATTCCAGAAAACTTTTAAGTTTGCAACCATTCGGGTTTTAGGAGACATTGTATCAGTTCTAGCCCATCCACTCTTCGACTTAAATACCGATGAAAATGATCGATTCTGTATTATTCATTTTTGCTATACTTTGGACACTTCAATTTTTGTTTTTATTTTGTTTTTGCGAATGGACAACTGCACTTTATTATTACACCGCATGGTGTTTCGGCTGGCTTGAAATTTGGTTGTATATAAGATTTGTACACGTTAATTATGAAGATTTATATTCGCTAATGAAGATGACTTCCACATTGACATCAATCTACTTTGTCACTTGTTACTTGACTGAGAAATATTTAAAAATTGAGGGCAGTGTTTACAGCGGTTCTTTGATGCAATTTGTTTTCCACATGATTCTTGACGTCTATGACTTATGGGTGGATGCATTCTACGAAGAATGAAAACTCGTTTACAGATTTCATCCGTTACATCTCTTATATGAATACAGTCCTGAATCTTATTACTTGGAAACGTAAACGTGTGTAACTAAATTCAATAGTTCCGTAGCGTAATTTTAAGTCAAAGATT
>JAQGAS010001394.1:0-20071 GCA_034686365.1 Pachymerium ferrugineum | reverse complement strand
CCTATTGGGTAAAATGGAATCACGTGATAATCGCCTGAACTTTAATCATGATAATCGGATAATCGTAGGTTGATGAAACCCACTATTGTATCATTTCTCATGGTCTATTATACAGTTTTCGTGTATTATTGAAATATGAAAAATAGTTGAAATAAATTTATGAAAAGAGAACTCATTTTTCAAGTTGCGCTGTGGATGAATTGAGCTTTTGTTGGAGTTCTAAGTCTGAAAAAAATCGACTATGTTCGATTTCTGAAGGGAGTAAATGTAAAAGAACTTTAGAGATGGGTTTTTTTGGTTGGCAAAAAAAAAAGTAAGGAGAGAAAAAATTTTAATTACAAATTGCCAACATGAAAAATTGAGAGGATTGTATAAATCCTAAGTTATTGACAAAAGTTCTGAATTCGTATCCACGTTTTGAAATAGGCAAAAAAGCAGCGCTCGACGAGTTTTACCATTAACGTTTCTGCTGCAACTATAAACTGCAAGCAGCTGAAACTAGGAACCTCGTTCAATTAATCAATCTTATGCTTACAAGTAAAATTGCTTATTATTATAAGTTAAATGACGGTTCAGAGGCGACTTAATCCATAATTCAACAAAATTTTAATTATAATAAAATTTAGTATCTCTTGTTCCAAAGTGTTATTTGCTCAAAAGGTAAGGTTAAACAAGGGTTGAAGTACACACTATATTTTTGGAGTAAATCTCGTAGGAAGTGGCAAGTGTGATGGTTTCGCAGCTTCTTCTTCAGCGTTGTGAGTAAACAGGCCGGTCGCTTTGATAGATTGTGGACAAATATTTGCTCTGGGCTTGCTCGCGGCAGTGTACAGCGTTATAATGCAGGATAGGACGGTCTCGATTGCAATGCATTGTGTACTTTATGGATGTGATTTGGTGCCGAAAAAGGTTGCAATACATATATTGTTTAATTTGAAGTGAATTGGTGCGAAAGGATAAAACAGAGGGTAATGTTGTTAAAGATATCTAATAAAGTTAGCAAACATCACTTTTAATTACCTGAACCCACAAGTGTTGCCAGTTAAGATTGTCGTTGTCGACAGAATCCATAGCAAGCACTCAGGTGGACGAGTGGCTTCTTTATTTACCGTTCCTGTTTTTCTTGGCTGCTCTTGTAATCTGGTTTTCGATTCTGTGCGTCAGTGGCTCGATCCAAGGACGAGAGGGTGAACGAGTTTAAGGATTGGCGCAGATAAGAAGCTCCATTCAAGAAGAAAGTGAGAGGCTAACGTAGTTGTCTCCAAAAGATCTCGAGACGATCGTTTCGTACCAGTTACGTCATTGCTGATGTTAGTTTTGCTTAAAGGGAAGCTTGCCTAACTGTAAGTTCTACGATTCAATCGTTCGACTCATGGCATAATTTTAAACCTGAATCTCCTAATAATAAAACTAGAAGACTATTGTATTACCGAATGTACTTAACCAAATCAACAACAAATGCAGATTAAATGCTTCTTCTACAAAATTGCCACTTTACAAATCTTAAAAATTCATTTAACTTTTAATTAACATCAATCTTTTTCATGGCTTTTTTATTGTATTTATTTTTTCTTCTTCTTTCTAAGAGTTGTCTTTTATTTATTTTTTTGTGATTTAGTTCGTTGCAATTCTACTGGAACTTCCCACAGTATAAAAACTTTTACGAGCCCAATATTTTAACTCAATACTTATTATTTTGTTTGAAGTAACTTTTATATCACTTGTTCATTTACTTAGAGGCTTTTTAACCCTTCTTGTAAACCAATTGAAAATTTCATTAATATTTACCCACAAAGTCGAGTTAAAAAATTATGAAGAGTTTTTATACAGTCGATTATATGACAAGAGTAAAACAGGTTAAATTGAGTGACACGTTTTGCGTTTTAATTAAGTTTTTGCATGATGGCTATCTCTGTCCTCGGTTAAGCTTATGTCTAAAAGTAAGAGTAGCTATGTCTGAGGGACTTTCACTGAGGATTTATAGTTCGTGTTGAAATCCACCCTTTCTCTTGAGTTGCTGTCGAGATGTATTAAGCGACATCTAAAGCAGAGGGATCAACAGGGATCGAGAAGGCTTGTCCCCCAGGAAAAGTTTCACATCGCCACCACTAGGCAAGCGTGAGGTAAAGCCGATACCAATAAGATAGTAAGGAGTGTGAGTAAAAATGACAAACCTGTAAGAGAAAAATTATGGTGGATAAATGAAGAACGATTGGTCATTTTTGATGGTCTTGTAGTCTAGATAAATTGTTGACACTCCATTAAGTGCAATAAGGTCGTTTCCAAAGTTTGATAACAAGCTAGGTTTAAATTGTTTATGAAATTGCAGGAAAAGGGTCAAATCGTGATAGGATTAGAAACGCATTACTAAAGATACACTACGATTTGTTGAGAGTTTTAGTTCTGATTTTGTAACGGATGAGAGATTTACAGAGCCAGGTTTAATAGCAATAAATTGTTCAGACGTGTCTGCGGTAAATTGGATATATGAATGGGAGTTTAGAGGGATTTTTTACAGTCGTATCGCTTCAGAAGTTTTAAAGTTATTTAAGTTGATTAAAAACCTATTGTAAAAAAAAACAGTCAGCAGTTTTGGACAATCTAGGTATTAATTTTAATGTAAGATATTTCAAAAGTGACACTTCGGTTATGGAAGTCTTCTCTAATAACTACAGTTTGCTTAAGTTGACGTTGACAAACATAACGGACTGTCTAAACATGGAAAAGCCATGATCAGGTATATTTAGGAGTTTTACACATGGGAAGTCAATGACCACTTATTGGACTGTCATAGATGCAATAATCATGGAATTCACAAAATGAAAGATATAAAAAATGTTAGTGAGAAGATACAGAAAAGATACCGAAAAGATTTGAAACGATAACTGCTGCAGTGTCGCCTCAATGAGTATTCGTTAACTGCCGAGTTTTTTTTTTTTTAATTCTCATTTTTTTTTGTTCCGGTATCAATATCTGATTGGCCTGACCAAACACAACGCCCTCATCAACTATCGTCATTGACATCTTGGCTGCATCATCTCTTATGATTAAAAAATCATGTTCAGTATTTCCATGAATTGAACTCGAAGAACATTGTGTTCTCACCCATTCAATTGATATTCACAACTCACCTTCGAAAAAAATATCCAAAAAAAGCAATGCTTACAGAGTAGAGTAGCTTTAATAAGATTTTTTTACTGGTAATACAAGCCTGCTTGCTTTCTGTTTATCACTTAAGTACGTCCACTAAAGGCCAGTAATGCTACACTCGTAATCTATTGTCACTTCACGAAAGACAAATCAATTACCTCAGTTGTAATATGATATTAAACAAAATGCTTGCAAAGAAAAATAATAAATTAAGTACGTGGAAATAATTAGAAGTTGGATTAGATTTTTTTATTAGCTCCCACATTAGGAAAAAGGCAGGCGTAAAGCTGAATAAGAAATAATACAATTCATCTTGTAAATGTTTAATAAGAATAAAAAGAAATTGCTGTCTTAGAAATAAAAATGTTATAAATCATTGATGACTATATAGATTAGTATTTAGTTTAATATTCATTGTGGGAGTGGTCTCTGGAGGAATTAAAAATAAGAATAAAATAATAAGGCAAATGTCTAGTGAAGAAGAAAGAAAAATAGTGGTCGGAAGTAGGGAAATGTTTTTAGACGAGGTGAACATCGATAGAAGGTTCTTTTCGTGGTCACGATTAAGCTGCTCTTCCATATTTACTGATCCACTTGGGACACAGGGCATGTCCCTGTCTGTGGTCATGCATCCTGATTGAATAATGTAGAAAAAAAGGAAAGAAAGAAATCTCATTGGTTTCTCAAGATTCAGCTGATTTGGGATTCAGTGGACAGATGACCTCGTGTTTTTCTTGCCAGGTGACCCAGTAGGGAATTTGTTGGAATTGTATTAATGTTGCAGAGATTGGACTTTTTGAGCGATTGTGCCAATTTCGGCTGGGCATAGTGCAGTTGTGTTAAAGACTAAATGGTTTTGATGCCTACTGGTTTGTTAATACTTAATATAATTGGTTTTTTTCTTTTACTACCCAATGGTGAAATGTCAGCAGAAAATGTTGAAATTGATGGAAGGATTTTTGTAATTGAGTGTGACTTGCTGGAATTAAAAGGAAAAATTTTTTTTAATCTTGAGGGAAAGAATCGGAGGTGGGATCAAAGTTAGCAGTCCTGTTGGGATATATGACAGCAGTTACGTTTTAAGTATAACGTATTTGTTGTTGGGCAGTCGGTGAATGTTTCTAGGGAATTTTGTTTGAAAGGTCAAATGTTTATTTTGGGTCTGCTGCGGTTTCTTAGGTCGTTGGAAAGGGATTCGAGATGTGGTTTACAAACCTAAAAAAAAATAGTTTTTATTTTTTTTTATTTTTTTTTAGTTTAATAATTATCTCTTTTGAAATGGTTCTGCCAGGTTTTTCGATAATTGAAAGCAATGTTTAATGAAAATTTGAATTACTAAGCTTACTTTCTGAATCCAAATAATTGTATACCCCTCGTTAATATTTTTAAGAAGAAATCAGCCAATCAACAATCACTCTTAAGATTCCTTTGCATGTGTTTCTTGATGTCTACCACTTGTTTAATAATGTAAATAGTTATGTATCATGAAAGAGAGAAAATATAATGACCGTCTGGCATGTAGTCCACACATGAAGTTCACAGATATGCCGAGTGCACTATATGAATTGCATTTTGTAACTTTTTACTCTAAGCTCAGTTTATACACTCGCAGAGATGAGTTATATTATACAAATTAAACAGTTCAACTACAAGAAGAAGGAGAGTAGATCTTAACGATGAAAACCACAGCCTTCAGTGGATAGAAATATCCCAATAGGAAAATTTAGATATTGTTAGCAAAAGTACAAATTTACAATTCTATTAGTAATTTTTTGTGTCAGTCACCTAATTTCCACGCTTATTCTATTGTAATGAAGCTGAAGTATTGGTAAGCTTTTGGTGGACAAAAGATTGTAATGGTGGTCAAGGAAGTTCGAAAATTATTTCATATAAACTAGCCTGTAATTATAAGTTAAAACAGAGTGTAATTAGCACAAGCCGTTTCTGCTTTAACACATTTACATACATTTTCCTGAAAAAAAAATTGAACATACACAGAAAAGTTAATTTGCTTTGCAATGAAGCAAAGATCCCGCCAAGCAATTTAAGAGAAAAGTTGTGGAATAGGCGTGGTAACATATCCATTACCGCTAACGTTTCTCTAATGCATGTTCCATTTCACGTTGTTGAAATAACGAAATGTGGTAATGGCTAGCACTATGTAGCAGCTATTTCTCAGCCTACCTTTAATGATAAACATTTTTCAATCGTTATTAGTACGTTTGCCAATCTTTCCTTATGCTTAAAACTTTGTCTCATGCTTACATTTATCACGGGAACAGTTATTTTCTTATCATGCATAAGTTTAAGGCGACATTTATAACATAAGAAGGTGATGCACAAATTCGGTATTTAGAATTCCATTATTTTTGAAGATTACTAATAGCCAAAACAAATGTGGTTATTGTAGCGTCATTAAAATGCTAAAGACGTATTAGAAAATAAGATTTTTTTTACAACTCAACTGTCAGTTTATTTCTTAGTTAAAATTTATTATATCCAAATATGCCAAACCAAATTTAAAGTTAAAATCTTCTTTGTTTTCGACATTCGTAATAGATTAATTTTGATATTATTCAAAGCGTTTTTAAAATGACTTTGAATAATACAAAATGTATCCAGAAATGTAACCAGATTCATTAAGCGTACTAGCAAAAAAAGTATTTAAAAGAAATTGATCCAATATTGTGCACTGTCATATGACTCAGCCTTTTTCAAACACTCACTGTTTAACAAAATTTACTGTAGGAAAAGTGTTCAAAAACTTCAACGAAAAATATATAGTGCAAACATAAACATCACACCGAGCTGAATATAATTTTTACCTTTTTAAAAACATGTTTTTTTTCTTCCTTGGCATAATAAATTGACTCACTCACCGTGTAATGAATAGCTGTGGTAACTTGACCGTGTAACAGTAGCATAATCATTAGTCTTCTAATTGGAGCCTTATATGAAGAGCTTGATGGGGATTAGGTGCTTATTACATTGTTTTTCTAACGTATTAATCAAGAACTCTAATAAACTTTGCTATCAGCATCAATTGTTTACACCTCATTGGCAAAATTGCATTGTTGTCGTCTGCATTGTTAGCATTGTAATCTATTAGATACTTGATACGTAAAAAGCATATTTTTTTTTAGAATTAATTAAATCTAATGGGAATTTAATCAACCAATCAGTCCCAGCTATTGATTATATTAGCTCATCAATCACTCGAGTTTTATTTATTTACTTGGCATCATGTTTATGTTTACTGCAAACATTTGTTTTTAAATTCTGTTTGCTGAAATAATGTTTGCGTCTCGGCAGTGCTTAATTTAGACTCGAGAGAATTCCGTCGAATAATTCCATTAATTTCTCATTTTCTACGTTCTCTAAGTCAGAAAAAATTGGAACAGTTTCCTCGAGTTTTTTTTCTCTTTCATTGCTTTGATTCAGTAGGGAAAATAAAAGCGAGGCCGGGAAAAAATATGCAGGCGGTAATAAATTGCACAATTTACCAATTCATCACTATTTACTACAGACGAAAGAAAACTTGTGTTTTGTAATGAATCATTTGATTTTGTTCTTTTATGTTTTGGTTTGGAATTAGAGAGTTAAGCTTGAATAATTTTTTGGTCAATACTTTTTGTAATATTTAATGAAGGGATTTAATAGGATTTGTTGGGATCTTCTATGGTTGCGGATGTGGTAATTGCGATTTGTGATAGGTTCGGAGAAATTTTATTACCGTTAAATTATGAGATGGGTGTTTTGAGGTAAGGGGAAATGTGTAATTTAAAATGCGAGGTTTTTGGAATTTGGTTAGCAACAGGTTTAATTACTTTAAGTGAATGTGCTGACAGGTTGTGATGGGTTTTCTTACCGTTTTTGATTTTTAATTTCATTAATTTTAATTATTTTACCATTTTTTACATTTTTATTTAGCAATTTGCATTTTTTAAGTGTGATGTCGTTATAAGAAAATATAATGTAATAATTATATTTTAAAATTGCTTCATTTAAAAACTAATTTCTATACAATTTTTAAAAATTAAAATTAAGCAATAAACGTAATTTACTTTATCATATCTTTTTAAACTTTGTCATGTTTTGAATTATTTTATAATTTTTATATATCGAATATTTGTGCTAAATTTTAATTTTTTGTATTTTTTTTTCATTTAGTAAGAAATAGGTAGGGTAAGTGTATCGCAATGAGCATGATTTAAATGTAACAAATGGGGTTGTGACGTTATAACCCATGAGTGAGTCCACGAATTCTAGCAAGGCTTGTTGAAAGTGAGTGAAAACCAGATAATCAGTTTAAAGCCTATTGAATACTCAAACAGCTTTGCGATCAAAGGCTAGTCAAACATGTGAAAATCGATTTGGATGTGTATAGCAGTTAATTGACTTCCAATTTTTATTTCATTATTTGATTGCAAATAAAGTTTTACTACTACTTTAACAAAAACTTGTTATTCCTATAAACTTAGATAGACAATCAAGTTAACATTCAAATTTATCAATTGATTATTTACGAAAGAAATCCTGAATTTTGTGAAGGCTTTAAAGGTTCTCGCGAGATTGCATTTAATGTTACTTATACAGAAAGATTAAACTCATACATTGTGAATAATAGAAAGTACTGGCAAAGGTTATATTTTCTAATTTAACCCTGAAAACTTGATTGTGTTTGGTTTTTTTACAGTTTAGAACCGACGTGCAATAAATGACTTCCTAGATGGAATATTTATTTTACTACGTATTTAGTCTGGTTATCTGAAGTAGTCCTGTGAATTTCACAGTTTTAGTAATCGGAATATTATAAATGCACTATCTAGTCTAACCAGCAATTCAGCAAAGGATCACCGCGAACCCACTCGACTCACATCGCGGTTAAAGGAATAAAACTGACTTAAAACCCAATTCCCTCAGATGATCGGTATAGGATTAGAGGATTTTATGTAATGACATTTTGAATCACCGAAAGGAAGGGATTAAAACTATTCTGAAAACCTTATTTCCAACTTGATCTTCGCACCACTTACGAACGTCATTTTTGTTTTGGAAGAGAGGCCCTTTTCGTCGCCGTCAAACGCACAATCTCGCTATGATCAGTGGCAGTAAATCAAGTCGCCACAGAGTTCCCACTTCACCGTTTTAATATGTAACCCACGTGACTTATGGGAACTATTACTTACACCTGGGGTATTCCTCCGGCGGATTACAACGAGGCAACTATCTGCGATTGGCTGAGCTCTACCTTTGGGAATTGTGGGATGCGATAGGGGAGAAGAGGTTGTGCCCCGGGTCTGTGCCTACATAGTTCTGGTCGAATGCACAAATTGAATCTACACTTGATTTATTCGCGGATTGTAGAGTGCAAAACAACCCAAAGGGTACAACTCTGACAGAGAATGGACTGAAGAGGATAATGAATAGCTCACCACATAACCCATTCGTCTGCTACCTTGATACTGGTCTTCTAGTTTAGTCGTCTCAATTAAATTTTGCTTTTGCTGGTCTTCGGCTTTGGTAGAGTGGTGAGGTTGGGAATTAAGAAAAATGGCCGAGTTTAAGGTTGGTGGAAAGAAGGGATAGATGGTGATAAATGTTCGAAAATGTTGGGATCGATCCAATAAAGGTCGATTTTTTTTCTGCTTTAATATTTACGATTTGAAATTTTGAGGTTTTTTTTGGATTGTGAGAAGAAGCGACACATTATCTGATATGGTTAATTGTTGATTCATGTTTATGCTTGTTTGGTTTGTCATTTGATTTGATTTTGTTTGAGTTGAGATAATAATTGGTTTGATTGGTTGATTCAATTATAGGTGATTTGATATGTTGAGTAATTATTTAATTAGTCAAATTAGAAATGAGGGATGCGCTAAGAATTTTAAAGTGATAGTTTTATTTTACTTGCGGAATAGTTGAAATCCACGCGATTGCAGACAAAGGAACACTCAACCTGGTTGCACCAATTTTCGTTAAAAGACGAAAACTTTGATTGACGTCAAGACTGTAGTTTTCCTACTGAACCAAACGCCAACAATAACAAGCATTGCTTCTACAACAACTATTGCGTCCTGTATAAATAGCTTATGGGGTGCATACAACTTGGAATATTGATTGCTTTAAGATATCAATTATGCAATATGAAGTGAAAAACCTGAAAAGAGAACCAATGAAATTTAACGTTGCCAATTACTGCATGAACTCGTTGCCAGATGCAATAAAACAAGTACTGGGTGTGTGTATGCTGTTTTGATAACCAGAACAAATACTGTTTTAGTGTGCCCAACTAAAAAGTTTTGCAGAAAAAAATTGCATTAAAATTTATACTAGATTCTGTAGATTTCTATACAGACTATTTTTGGACAAGTTTTCTTTACCATCTCTTCAGAACAGAAGGAGGGGGACATGCAACTTTTCTATTAAGATAAAAAAATACAAAATTTTATCAGTAATTCCATAAGATAATTACCCATCCACTTTACCAACCATATACTTGGTAACTATGGAAATAAAAAATTCCGAAGAATTGCTGCCAAGATTAGTTGTCTTGAAAATAGCAATTTTCTTTCACTCGCACAATGCAACTTTGACTTTATTACTGAATATACAATAGAAATTTTTCATTTCAAATTACATTTGATTGGTCATTGAAACATGATTTTTTTTCCATTTATTGTCATCCTTAAGAAACTTAAGAAGAGAAACTCAATTAATTGGCTTTTGGAAAAACAAAAGGAAAACAATAAATTTCATTCGAATGGAACAAAATCCTCAATCAAATGGAAGAACACGAGTAGAGTACATAGGAGAAAAAGCTGTTGGTAAAGTTTTGTCAGAGAGGTATTGATTTTCTTAGGAAAAGAGAAAGCAAATTAAATGGTGGAGATCAATCTTGTATGTATAAGTAGTGAGTATTGGGTGGTTGACAAAAATAGATTGGTTATTGAGTTTTCCAAGGAAAAATAAGAGTCAAATAGGCAAGTGGTTACTGCTTGTCACTCCTCTTTTAACATGGTTTTTCCTCTTTGTGAAATTAACGCAAGGGATTTTGTGCCAAGATTCTTTCAGCAAGAAAAGGGAGGACAGAAAAAAGTGGAGCTGGAAAATTGACGGTGTGATTAATGGCAAAAAAGAAGTCTTCACGTCAAAGTTATATGCCCGTTTTCTATTGCAGAGAAGAAAGAAGTAAATGCAATTGCCAATGTTCCTTATATGGTATGGGCAAGCAGCCAAACTGATTTTCCAAGAATTTTCTGGTGAATCAGTACAATTGGATTTATGTTACTGTATAGAGGGTTTTTCAAAGTTTGAATGGGATTAGAAAGTGGATAGGAAGATGAAAACTGCAAATGGTATCTCTTCCCATACTACCATACACATGCACATTTTTGTAAAAGATTTCAGTTTTGTGGCGAAAAACATTTCCATTTTTTCTTCTCTATATACTACTTTTTTTTTTCGGATTGGTGAGACGTTTGAGTTGTTTGTGATGTAGTGTTACCCGTTTAATAGTTTCGCGCAACTTTTTTTTTTTTTTTAGATTCTTGTGGGAGTTAGACCTCCATCGTTTTTTTCATCTTGAGAAGGTCTATGACAATAAATACGGTGGATCGTACAGAACCCGTTTAAGAACTATTACAAAACTCATTTCAAAGAGTGAATATCATTTTTTTTGTGAATACCGTAGTATGTTAGTAATTTAACTCACAATAAAAAATTAAGAAGACTTTTTTTGAATTCACAAAGAAGGAGAAGTGTACGGCATGTAATGGTTGTTTACTATACTTTTCGGAAGACATGACAACCGACATGTATGGCATTGAGCAAAAACAAATATGACTTACTTACTTGAAAGCTAATGAACTTAGGCCTTTTTTCAAAAGTTGAATTTTCAAAGCCTCAATCCGCGTTCACGACTTCGACTTTTGAACATGATTTCAAGAAGACTCTTAAAGAGAATTTATGGAGCCACATGGAGGTGCTTGGCGAATGACTACTGCATAAAGATTACACCATTTTATGGCAGTTTGCTTATATATTAGCTAACCATTAGCTTTGATTGCGCTTAGATGCTCAAGTTCCCATTCAAACGATCGTAGGAATAATGGTGCTTGTCAGACAATTCGTTATTATAAAGACGTAGACAAAAAGTAATCTTAAGTTGGATTTAAGAAAGAATAATTGGTGACGTCATATAATTGTTTAAACGTTACTGAATAAATGTTATGGAACGTCAGTTATTTCGAACTATGCTCCTGCTCCATGATATTTGTCGGGAACTACGATAAAATTCAGATTTCGCGGAGGTTAATGACGTCACTGAGCCGCTGAAGTGTCTGTGGGTGCGAAAGAACTCAACGACGTGATTTTAAATTCAAAATTATTGTTCTGGTAATAATGTATCTCAGTAGTTGGTGTTTTATATATTTCTTTAGTATTGAATGGTCAAATTTGAAAAATTGGCAGTATTTTTGAATTCAATGATGTTACAGTCAAATAACATGTTCCATAAACATCGTCGACTTAAATAATGTTTAAACAACTATCTTAGCTAGAATTCTATGGCCAGTTCTTTTTGATTCTTGCAGTATTTCTTTTTACATAAATTCACTCTCATGTATTAATGTTATCATCTTTTCATAAAAGTTTCCAGCTCATATTTCGAGTAATATAAACTGAGAGACTCACATTTTTTTCTTATTAAAGTTTAAGCAATTCTCAAACCCATTATGGAAAATGGCGTCGACTAAACCAATTGCCCAATGAAATGACAAGTTTTTCTCCATAGTGGTTCTTTATTCAAAGATTTTTTTTCTTCCAATTTTGGGTCTTGATTTCATAAAAACCAATCAACTGTAAAGGTGTAAAGGGAAAAGTTTAAAAAAAAAAAAGAAAAAATGATGATGTATTAAAAAGTGATTGAAAAATAATTTGGTACGTTTTCTCATTCTACTTTAGTTATTATGTGGAATTATTATATGCATAAAGTTGGCGTAAGTATGTGCTAACGTTGAAAGCCTGTGTGAATTTAGTCATAAAGTAAGTTTTATTTTCACTTATATGCCGGAATTAGTACGTAACACTTGACTAAACAACAGTGTATGAAGGTAATTTTGGTGAACAGAGGGGGATAAGTGAGAAAAAATTATATGATTTTGTAGAAAAGTTGGAAATTTGAGGGAATTACAAATGAAATAAAACTAAATTTTTTGATAGAGTGGAATTTTTCAATTACATTTTACTCTTATCTGAAAGAGTAATTATAGGGAAGAGGTTATTAATTTATCAGTGGCAAAATGTTGATGGAGAAGAGTGGAAATTGATGCACAGGTAAATGAGCAATGTGTCACAACCTGATGCTATTAATTAATCCCTGTGGGAGAAATTTTAACTTATTATTCATATTTCTTTGCTAGCGCCGTGTATCAGATGCATCTCTGTATTGCTTCTTCTCATAATTAATCACATAGTTCTGACTGAAATTTTGATTTATTTGCATAAAAAGAAAGCAAAATTTCAATGCAAATTGTTTGCAAACTGGTTTGAAATTTTTGTTTCATCTTTCTATTAGAATGATGTTTTTTTGTTAGTTTTCCCCTCTGGATAATGATTTCAACATTCCCTGGGCTGTTATTTCAAGATTACAATAGCTTTCAAATGTTTTCAAGCATTTTTTTTTTTAAAAAAAGGAACAAATCACAAGAGACTGTAAATGATGTTTGAAAAGTTCTGGAGTTGGATGTCAACACTAAAAATATTATTTGGAAGGGAATCCTTACTTCAAAATTGGCTATTTTTTCGTATAATTGTACTAAAGGGCTTACAATTTTGGAAATTGTCGAAAACGTTTATATCAAAAATTGAAACTTAAATAGGAGGCTCCTATACTCGCCGTTGAATGTGCGATTTAACTGTGGCTTTGATTAATTCATCCTTAATCTGAGTTAAAGACTATGATTTAAACCAAACTGTATAAATTCATTATACGTAAATAGGGTGGTTCCCTTGTGTCGTACAAACTGTCACTGCCAGGACTTTGGGCCAAACAATACATTAGTTTAAATTGGCAAAATTTAAATTAAGCTTAGTTTAATGTTATTAATTGGAAGCACAACTCAAATCTGGTATTACATAAATAAAAGAGGATGAGGAGACTGAATATTATTATGGCAGCTGCAGAGATTAAATACTTAAATACTACTGCCAATGCGTTTGTCGGTATGTAGAAATGACTAAAATGGGATCAATTGATTGACCCATCACAGATGGTCAATGAGTACAACATGGTTAGGAAGAAGGTCATGTGTCGAACTTCAATTAGAAGATCTAACATCGCTGTGTAGTCATTTTAGTAAATCAGATGATCATGTTGTAGTCATTTGTAAAGGTAAATTTTTATTTTGAATATTTTGATCAACTTTATGTAAACTTCAAAATAATGCTGGAAAGCTAAGCTATAATTGTCTTGCTATTCATAATTTATATGCATTAATTTCTCATTTCTTTTAAAGGTTCACTCAATCTCTAAGACATTTCATTGATTTGTTTGTGTGAGGGTTCGAAGGGTTAGTAATTATAAAGATATTTTGTAAAAGGATTAATGTAATTGTAACTAAATGTAAAGAGAGAGTTGTGACGTGGAAGGAAGTGAAGATTATATGCTATTGTTCATGATTGTGTACAAATAAGTGTGAAAACTATGTAGAGAGAGAGGAGGAGGAGGAGGCGGCAGAGTGTAGTTATGAAGGAATAAGAGATAGGATAGAGAATAAATGGATGGAAGCAAAGAAACTTGTGTAAGTCTAGTTAATAACCACCGGTTCGTCAATGCCTTGTGTGCTCCTGGACACGCGGGGGCCGGCGGCACCCAATCCGAGGTTTAGAGAAGTGGCGGGCCGTCACATTTGGATCATGTGATGAAACTGTTTCGTTTTAAACTAAACTGTTCAAAATTAAAAAAATTTATGTATTACATACGCAATTATACGATTGCAATTTTTTATTTAAACCTAACTTACCTCAAAGGTTGAGTGTCCCTTTAAAGCTAGTTAGGGCATTTGCGCTACAGATCCCGCGAAATGATCCTGGCACTACCGTGTGTTTTTTAAATGTTATCACGAGTTGGATACTTAAAGCATTCTCACATTAAGAGGAAAAAAAAGGTGCTCAGAGGTATGCTTGCACAAAGGTGCAGATCCAATGTCAATTAGGCACATTTTTAGAAAAGTGAACAAACACCTTGGGATGTAGGAGTAAAAATGTGTAAAATTACACCTTAAGTGCTAGTGCACCTTAGGAGTATACCAAGATTGTCACATTTGGGTGTGACTGTCGTACCTCAGGAGGTGATCCAACAAGGATGTACGTCAATGTGTTGTCCATTAGCCAATGATAATGCTGGGATTTGTTTACACATTCCCGTATTCCCATTGGCTCTCAGTTACTGCATATAAACATTTCTGCTTCGTGTTCACCACTCTTCAATCTCCATGTTTACCCCCATTAGGCTGTGTACTGATTCATGTGGTTTAATGCTAAATATAGTCTGTTTAATTACGTAACGAAAATTGGAACTTAAAAAATGTTTCACTTTATTTTAGTCTGTACGTGGAATCAACGTTTGTTTGACACAGATGCGTTTTGTGTGGTATGGCATAGGCATTCGTGTGAAATTTCTTGTTGTTGAAGGTGTAATTGCAAGCTCCCTTGTGACCAATCGCTCAAGTTGTGAAAGTGTAGTCATAATGTCTTAGAGAGTAAGCAATCCATTTATAACTTTGAATACCCTAATATTGTATCTACTCGCCTTACGGCATATTTATCTGAAGGTGCATGCCTATTTATACACGTCATTTGAAGGCGTACATGAATTTAGATATGCACGATGCCACTCATCTTTGTGCACCGTTTATACACTAATAAAGTGTATTTAAAATTACACAGTGTATCAACAGCCTATCGGCATCTTTCAACACTTTTTAGTTTTTTCAGTGTACAGTAGGTGAAAGATGACAACGACTTCGATTTTTGGTATTATCTATCATGATACTCTTATAAAGTCTAGATACAAATTAGAATTTAAATCTGAAATTCTAAGTAAGGTAAGGTACTAAATTTTAATTTTTTCTGCAAAAAAAGATTTTTCGAGCTTTGTATCTAATTTTTTTTCATGACTAGTGAGACTTGCTATTATAAAACCAATTATTTTTTACGAAAACATACGTTTGACATTGTTATTGAATTGTAAGAACTGGTGTTACAAATAGTCATACATGAGCATTAATTAACGATATGAACTCGGGAGAGATTCGTATAAAAACATTAGATTTCATAACATTACAGCTTTTACCAAATAAACGTGCTCTCTAATATTAAATGTTTTTGAAATGCTCAGTTACTTTAGTCGGGTAAATAATTTGTTTCGTGAAGTGAGAGATGCTCTTTTTTCTCATTTTCCAAACTTTTTTAATTAGACTTTTTACACAGTTTTAATTAACATGAAATATTAATGTTAGATGTTTGATAAAAAAAAAACTACTGATACAGCAGAACAAAGTTTTTGTGTTTAAGTTAAAGTGTGCACAAGTATTCTGGCTTGATGAATGATTAAACATGAAGCCAAAGCAAACATTTGTGAGGAACATTGGAAAGTAACAAGTCTTTTGGCTACGATCCCAAAGGATCTGCAGTGGTGTGTAGGCCAAGTCAATCTGGCTATTTCATGCCTTGGGAAGGCCAAGCCATAAGCATGCTGGGTATGTGGTTGGTATTGCTTGAATATTGCTGCACTGTGCTACTGTTGTAAAATTTGCATGTGTCTGCTTAGCGTGCTTGCTTTGCAGGTTTTGTGGGGCGGTATAAAAAGAGGTAAAGAAGATAAAGAAACACTAACTGTAAGCTTTTTGCCTTGCATTTTTCGTACTTTATTTTTGCTGCTGGTTTCGGTTGACTTTTGAATGTGTTTGGTTAATACTTGCATAAATAGTGTGTTGAAGCAGGAATTTTTCGCTCGACATAAGTCTCGGTCAGTAATAAAATATGTCTGCATGGTTTATCTAATGTCAGGCTCTTCTTAAGGTTAGCTGGTCAAACAAACTGGTCTTTGTTTGGATAGAGAGAATTAAAGCTTTCACATGTACAATGTTTTCGTTTAAATGAATGAAAAAAATTGTAATTCTAATTTATTGTTGCCCATTCCATTATTCATTTTTTAAATGAAATATTTAATTGAACTTGGCTTAGTGAAGTAAATAATAAAAAGTGTTTTTTTTTTTAACTTAACTTTTATTAAGCCTTTCATAAGTTCATTTTGAATAAAATTAATTCAAGAAACAATAAAGCCAGTTTCAGTTACTTGATATAGTTAAGAATTGAGGTGATAAAAGAACCATTTTCTTTTTTGGCTGATGCAATTTCATAAAACAACGTAATCAAAGAAGAGAAAGGTAAAAACAAGCTTTACGTTGCCAGCAGCTATCGAGAGAATACGTGACATAAACATCACAAAAACAATAGACCGGCAACATTCCAAACATTTAACAACTATTTCAACTGCTCACTAAAACTTTTGCAACTTAAGGCATATTTCTCCATCCCCATTAAACTTCCTAACGCCTGATGTCCAAAATTATTATTTGGAAACGGTAATTTTACAAATAAAAACTTGTATGCTGCTTCATCCTCTAATTTCCTGTAAAATCCAGGACTATCTGTTCTGAGCAAGTTCTTTTTAGATTACACTCTCAAAAGTACTGTTTTTTATTTACTTTTAAAAAATACTCAATGTTCTTCTCTGTTATTGTCTTTTTAACTCCTCTTAGCTATCAAACAAAAGTAATTAAACGAGGGTATTGATTAATTTCCAACTAAAAGCAGTGAAACATTGTTCGACCAATAAACCAATTTTGGACCAGCCTGTTTAGAAGCAAGTTCGTTGATTAAATTCTTGACGTACTTCATTAGACTAAAAACGTTGTAATACTGAATATAATCAACACTTTAATTGCAAACTTGATGTTAGAGGATGATGTACTTGAACTGTGGTTGAGTTTGTCAACTGTGATGAAAAAGCTGGAGACATTTATCAAGTTGTCAGGGTTTGTAACTTAATCCTGGGCGCTATAAAAATTTTCTGCTTGTCAACACATCATCTTTTTTTGTGGATGATTAAACTGATTACAAACCAAGTAAATCAGAGGAGCAGTGCCCTCCTGGAATTGATCCAAGGTCCTAAAAGCAGGAAAATGCCCTTCTGTTTGTTTGAAAAGGGTTTAGTGGCAAATCATGGAGTTAATACAAAGTATCATTGCAGTTTCTGAGTAATTGTTTCATTGATTACTGGATTAGACTTGTCAGCAAAGGATTAGCACACTGTGGGCAAAGGGTGGCGCTTAAATAGCGGCTTGTTGAACCACAAACAATGCCAATAAAAATTGGTGGGTGCCCTTTCAAATGTTTTATTCCAATGTTATTTTTTGAAATCAGGAGACCTCTCTGGTAATAACCTTATTGGACTGAGGGGGAATATGGGGCCAAGCATACTGGGGAAATTTAGGAAATGGCATGTCGGGAGCAGTGAATATTGCGCCCTCTGCGGGAGATTGGTGTCAGAAATCAGTTTTAATACAAGCGGCACACAGATGCAGGGGTAGTTGTAGTGTAAGAAACAAACAATAAATCATTTTGAGTTTGGCTTTACTCGAGTTGCTGTGTGTAGTTTATTACATTTTGGCCAGTGTATATATATACCTTTGGGCTGTGTTCATTGGAGGCAAAGATTGTGCCAAGAGAAAAAGGAAGTGTTTCATTGTGTTTCTTAACTCTCTAAAGAGTGAGAAAAAGTAGTTTTCTAACTTTTTTATTTTACTTAAAGAATGGTCGTAAATTTTTGAAGACATTGGGGAAAAAATGTGAGGATTGAAACAAGTGCTAATTCATTTTTTTTTTGCTCCTTGTGAGGAAAATTGGAATTGAAACTGAAATTATTGCGTAGGTTATTAGGGGTATATGGATTTATGGGATGTGTAAAAGAGGTATTTAGTTTGAAAAAGAGTTGACGTAGTTCATTTTTTTCTGCTTACAGAGGAAGCAGATACTTTTTAAGTGGCTTAGGTGAAACATAAGTGAAGAATTTCAAATTAGGAAAAAATCAATTGAAGACTAAAGAAATAAACTAAATTAATTTTTTGGAATCGAGTTTACTTTGGTATTCCAGCTGATGAAATTTTCAATCCATTTTAGTTTTGGTTTAAAAATATGACTCGTGCATATGGTAACTTGCAGAATTACAGTATTTAATTTCAAACGTTATTCTATTACTTGCTCTAGTTCTTTTAAATTGAAAAATTTCACAATGTTGAAAGACAGCTTCAGTAAATCAACGGTAAAGCAATAGTTGAAAGTAAAAAGTTGGTTATTCCTAGGAAAGACAAATCGTAAAAATATTTTATTACTCTAAAAATTAAATTTACTTATCCAAAGACAAAGCCATAGAACATTTCACTGAAAATTCTCTGGAATAGTTCTTATACAGTACCTATATGATTTCAAAAGTATTCTAATGGTGAATCCTAGGTGGAAATAAAAAACACGCTTTTGAAGAATGCTAATAGAATTTTGAAAGGATGTTTTATCAGGTACAAGTTTCCCTATTTTAGAGTTGTTTGAACGAGGTTTTTTTTTTTTTTTTTTTGAAAATGCAATTTTCGAATTTGGTGCGTGGAAATGTCAAAAGGTTTAAAGACGTTATTTGTAAAAGGTAAAAGTGTATTGGACGTCAAAGCGAGTATTAACCAAAAAGCTTTGAGTTGTGACATCCAGAGAAGCAAAAGAAGCCATTTTGAACTGTGACATTACCTTTTGCCATTGGTTCCGAATGTTTCCGTTCTACTCTCCAAAGTCAATATACAGTGTCCCAGTAGCAGCTGGTGTTGCAAAGCTACAACCTCTTCCACTTTATCTCTTCCAACTTTAGACTGTCCATTTGGAACTGTCGGTAAACTTAAAGAAGATATTTCATTCACTTATCTTAACCACAATCAGGTTATTTTTTTTCGGTTGTTTACACTCTGGTTGTTTTGCTTACGCTATCTACATTTTTTTCTTTCTTCAAAAATTGAAAATTTTAACATTTAATTTTTTTCTTTAAAATACTACTCTCTTCAATAATTTGTGGAATTTTTAGCATTTAATGATAGAACGGATACGAAATGATGTGGAAATTTTTTAATTTAATTTTTTTACATGATTGTAAGTGGGTGTTGTAGGTTCTTTATGATATTTTCACGCCTCTTGGATTTTTAAAATTTATTGATTTTGGATTTATTGTTGCTTGTTAGTTAATTAATAGGATTCATTTTCGTTGAACGAAATCGATTTTGAAGTGACATCGAGGAGTTGAAAGAGAGGGGTGGTATCTGAAGTTAAATCAGTGTCATCTGCGATTCGATAATGCAATAGAAACATATCCAAGCTAAACTGTTTTTCCAATTTGAAGATAACGATGGAATAGATTTCGCTTGCGGTGAGAGGTTGTAGGGGAGAAGGGGATTTGTTAGTGTTTTAATATTTTTTGGAATAAAAAAAGTTGAATAATTGCTTTAAGAAAGGGAAA
Source organism: Pachymerium ferrugineum (assembly GCA_034686365.1). Lineage (NCBI taxonomy): Eukaryota > Metazoa > Arthropoda > Chilopoda > Geophilomorpha > Geophilidae > Pachymerium > Pachymerium ferrugineum. Next base: position 303 of record JAQGAS010001394.1, on the reverse strand, counting down.
TCAGTCATTTTGTTACACACCAAAGCAAATATTTTGACCGTAAATTTTGATTGTAATAAGAAGTTGTTACCAAAGATGACTCCGTCATGCTTTTCGACATCTATTAACAAAAAAATTAAAAATTTCAAACAATACTAATTAGACTGTTACAAACAATACATGGTTTCCTTGAAATGGCGGTTAAAAATGTCTGATTAGACTGTTAATGGCGATTTACTACTTGAATTATTGGATAATTGGACATTACGTATTTTTGGATGTGAATATTGCATATTTTGTACTTGGATAAGAGCGTCAAAATGC
>JAQGAS010001393.1:0-20104 GCA_034686365.1 Pachymerium ferrugineum | reverse complement strand
CAACTACTGCAAATTGTTCCAGTATCTTACTATTTACGCCACTGTGAAGATTCATATTTAAATTTGAGTCATTGTAGAATTAGGATAATTTGGCATTGAAGCCCTTTGTAAAGCTATGTTATGGCTAGTTTTCCCTTGTCATCGTCGGGTGTAGATGGCATAGGGTTTAGAAATAGTTAGCAAAGAGGTTTAGAAGATTTTCGGTTTTTCAAAATTGTTGAGTAAATTCAAGTGCCTGAGAAACTCGTACATGTGGACTATTGGAAATAAAGGATGTATTATACTGTTGAAAATTATTTGAGGGTCTACTTTTTATAATATCTTTGATCAAAAGAAGTCATTCTAAACGAATGTAGGCCTAATTTCTTTGCTGCAATCTCTTGGTCGTACTTTCCCTACCAAAAGAAGACACACGATTACCCACTCACAGTATTACCTTTAATTAATGTAATTTCCTTAACTTGGATGATATGATTGCTCTTTTAGGCATCAACATGAAGTATTTGCAAGTTAATGTCTTATTCGAATTCGAATTCTTGTATCAAAAAATGCTGCAGCAGACTGAATATTATTACGTTCAAACTCAAACAATGATTTGCTTGAGGTAACAGTACTTACACCGCCATCTATCGCCTTGTTTAGCAAACAATATAAGCAACTGGTTTAGAAGATTTTCGGTTTTTCTAAATTGTTGAGTAAATTCAAGTGCCTGAGAAACTCGTACATGTGGACTATTGGAAATAAAGGATGTATTATACTGTTGAAAATTATTTGAGGGTCTACTTTTTATAATATCTTTGATCTTTTGGCTGTGAAAAATTGCTAGTTTTATTTTTTATATGGTTTTAAAGCTTGTTTTAAAGAAGTCGGTTTAGAAACTTAGTATTTAAATAGTTTATTCGTAAATGACTAGAAAAATTACAATTCGCTCTACGTAAATTACATGACTTATTTTTCATTAACATTTTTGCTTGAAACCAAATTTTTTTAAAAATAAATTTAAGATTTTTTTAAATACTATAATCTGTCACTACAGTGATTGGCGCTGCTGTTCTTAATACGTCACGTGCATGCTTAGTTCGCGCGTAAGGTTTCGTTGAACGAAAAATAGTTCGCAAGAGATAAGTACAGTCCAGTCAGAAATTATTTAGCGAATTTTGTCAATTAATTTTTTTAAAATAACTTACATAAATAGCTGTTTAAACCGTAGGTAAGCTAGTGTCAGAAGAAACCAAATTATTGGTTAAAATGAGTCCGCAGCATGATACAAGTTATGACGAGGTGAGCCGGCGTCTCTGTCGTTCTTACTCCGCTCGTCTTCATTCGCGCTCAAGGATTGATTTTCGCTGGGTGGCAATTCGTTCTACTCTTCTTAAATCTTGTTTATGGATTATACAAATATATCTGTGTTGTTTCTCAACTCAACCAATCGGTTCATTCACTGAATTTTATTACAACGCTGTGTTGTATTTGGATTGGAAGGCTTAGAATTTTCCGGGTTACAAGACACTTTTCAATGTCGCCATTGTTCCTTTGTTTCACGGAGAAGAGTAATGAAGCTTGAAATGGTATTTATTTTTGCGAATACATAACTAAATCTTTTGAGAGAAAAACTCAACCAATCGGTTCAATTCACTGAATTTTATTACAACGCTGTTCCACGAAATTTTCGTAAAGCAGTTTAGGTCTCTAGCTTGAACGAATCTGTATTCGAATACATATTCGTTCAAGCTCTAGCTCTGGCTAGTGACCGAGTTTATACTTTACGGAATCAAAGCGTGGCTGTGGATTGATCTAGTGCAAATTAAGATTTATTATGGCAAAAAATTTACCTCTAATTTTGAAGGAAAACCATGCCGCCATTATTCCTTTTTTTCACGCTGGCCTACAAAATACATTGTTTCTTTGTTTCATGGAGAAGAGTAATGAAGCTTGAAATGGTATTTATTTTTGCGAATACATAACTAAATCTTTTGAGAGAAAAACTCAACCAATCGGTTCAATTCACTGAATTTTATTACAACGCTGTTCCACGAAATTTTCGTAAAGCAGTTTAGGTCTCTAGCTTGAACGAATCTGTATTCGAATACATATTCGTTCAAGCTCTAGCTCTGGCTAGTGACCGAGTTTATACTTTACGGAATCAAAGCGTGGCTGTGGATTGATCGAGTGCAAATTAAGATTTATTACGGCAAAAAATTTACCCCTCTTTTGAAGGAAAAACCATGCCGACCATAGGATGGAATAAGAACTGACTTTTCCCTATTTACAAAAAATCCCAAGTCTGATAAAAGGTGAGCTGACATTCGGCGGCGCATGAGTCACATTCCTCCGCCATGCCGAGAGTATCATCCAAATAAAAAGAGTTTTGACAACCCCTAGCTCGAAGCCAAGCAAACGCTGGTTTCATTAACTTACTTGTTAGTAAACAGACGCGGGGCTTTTGGTATACCGTTTGGTAGGCAGGTGAATTGGAACATCCTGCCCTTCCAAACGAATTTTAAATGCTTTCTCAAGTCACCACGGACCGGGACGCTGAAATAAGCGTCACTCAAATCCTTAGTTTTTAATAACTTATTATAAGGTTTTACATTGAGAAAGAAAGGGGAGTCACATTCGGTTTGGGCACCAAGAAAAAGAAGTTTATTATTTCTCCTTCCTCCGTAAACGAGTTCTCAATCAGAAAATGGGTGATGGTTTCGTTAATTTTGTTTGCTTCTGCCCCCATTATGTTCCGAGGGAAGCGTGGAAGGGGAGGAAACCGCCCTCAACTTCCCAATGGGCGCCTCAAACCTGGTCCAGGGTCCAAGGATCCGAGGAGATAGTCGCCCAAGCAGCCTGACACTGGGCCAGAGTGTCCGCCACAAATTGTGTTACCTGTCGTTACGAGGCGTTGGCCGGTTCCTTCTCTAGCGTTGACGTGCTCGAGTCTGGCGCTAACTATCCATGAAACTTTGTTAATTCTGTTCCACTTGTTTTTGTGATGACGAAAAAACAAGAATTTTCTGTACAGCTTTTGTGAAAAGCTAAATGTTAACTCAATCAGAGAAATGCAGGAAAATCCAATATTATAGAATCCCATAAAACCACCAATATCACATAAAAGGGAAATATAGTCGTGAAAGTGATATTTCCTCAAAAGACGAATCTGATCAGTCATCGAACGAAAACTGATTTTTGATTCATCGATGCCCAGTAGATGATAATGTGAAGTAACGATCATTCTATTACATTCTCTTGGCCATTGGCATTAAATGTTAATAAACCTATGAAGCAGCAAGACTAGACTCTGTCGTTTGTCATCTCATAAAAACTTTTAAATAATCTTAAGCTTTGGCTCACTCGTTAAGAGTATGTCATAGGAATGCTTACTTGCTCCATAAGGTGTACTGGTCACTGGCAGGTGTAGATGATTTTATTGCTCTAACCAACATTGTTTATACCTATGAAATAATTTCATTACAACTTTTTAAAGTTTTTTATGTAGCGGACAAAATTATTTTCTGCCTGTAGCTAGAGATTACGAAGATTGGGGAAATATTCCGATATAAAATGGAAGAAACCAGCTGGAATGTTACTAGTTAAAAAAAATTTTCCGTGTTAACCTAATTGGAGTTTTGGAATTGTTGATTCTTTTGATTCTTTGCCTCGACTACTAGGTTTAAACAATGTTGGTTAGAGCAATAAAATATTCTACACCTGCCAGTGACCAGTACACCTTAGGGAGCAAGTAAGCTTTCCTATGACATACCTAATAATCTTAACGAGTGAGCCAAAGCTTAAGACGCTTGATTGGCAAAATCGTCGACCACCGTCGTCAGTTATTTTCGAATTTTTTTAATGTAAAATTTCATTCTCATCTAGTCCTATTCCTCAATAAATGTAATATTTCTCAAGTTTTCTTTGTTAATTGTTTATTTTTAAAAAAATTGTTTCTATGTACATATGTAATTATTTGAAATCGATAAATTTTAATTAAAACAAAATGATATAAAAATATTGATGCCTTCTCTGTAAACAACTTCAGTACCACAAAATGTGCGTAAAGCAAGGACTCCGACCAACACAAAGTTAAATTCTTTTCCCTCTTCGTTTAGCCACCCTTTGTGTACGTGCTGATGGAAATCAAAAGAAGTCATTCTAAACGAAATGTAATTTCTTTGCTGCAATCTCTTGGTCGTACTGTACCTACCAAAAGAAGACACACGATTACCCACTTACAGTATTACCTTTAATTAATGTAATTTTCTTAACTTGGATGATATGGTTGCTCTTTTAGGCAAGGTAACTTCCTCAACATGAAGTATTTGCAATGTCTTATTTGAATTCGAATTCTTGTATCAAAAAATGCTGCAGCAGACTGAATATTATTACGTTCAAATTCAAACAATGATTTGCTTGAGGTAACAGTACTTACACCGTCATCTATCGCCTTTTTTAGCAAACAATATAAGCAACTGGTTTTGAAACAATTAAAAAATGAGGAAAATACGCTAACACGTGAAACACGTGTGTAATCTCCATTTTAGAAATAGGCACATTTCTGTATGTGATAATTTGCCCAAACATGTCAAAACTTCCTAAAGGCTCAACAGTGGAAAAAAAGAAAAAAGGGAAACGTACAGAAGACAGTGAACAAAGTGGATCTCGATCATGTGATTTAGAATGTGATAATTACGACAGTCAACAGATGTAATTATACTAATAAAATTCAAGTTTGGAAATGGTACTTACAATCTCGTGTAGGACAGACGAACAACTGGAAGCTCAAATTGCTGAGAAAAAGCAACTGGATGATTTGATGGCACCACTAGTTGACCCTGGAATAGACGAATTTCCTCAATTACCACGTTAGTTAAATTAAATAATTTAAACTGACTGCAATAAGTGAATTTGATTTAAAGGTTTAAAACCAATTTATGATGATGCAGGGAGGACTGTATATTTAGAAATGTGTCAACTACTGCAAATTGTTCCAGTATCTTACTTTTTACGCCACTGTGAAGACTCATATTTAAATTTGAGTCATTTAGGATTAGGAGAATTAGGCGTTGAAGCCCTTTGTAAAGCTATGGCTGTAAGTAAGTTTCAGGGAGAACTAAAATTTGACATTGCATGTGCAACTAATGCAAATAGATGGGATAAAGTATCCAGGTGTTTAGAAAATATAGAATGAGAATGAGGAGTGAAAATTTAGAAAACGTTAATTGACATTTATTTAACTTTTCAAGACTAATCCATTTGTATTGAACCTAAATGCTTCTGACAATTGGATTGGACCAATAGGAATGGTACACGTTAGTGAACTATTAAAAGTCAGTCTTTTAATAGAATTGGTAAGTTAAAAGTTTGAAGTAAAAAGTTAAGTATAGTCTAAAATAATAGAGTAATTTCTATGGAGAATTTAGCTAAAAACAATTTAGGATCTGCTGGCGCCAAATTAATTGGAGAGGTTTTGTACAACAACCCACCACACCTAAAATTTCTCAACATTTCTTGTACGTATTCTATATCAAATCTCTATGTACATAAAATGCTAAAGTATAGTCATTTTTAGACAACAACTTCCAAGACACTGATGCACAGTACATAGGAGTAGGACTAGATGGGAATGACCGGTTGCTAGAAATTGATTTAAGCCATAATAATTTTGGCATCCAAGCTGGCAAAATATTTTCTAACCAAGTGGCTAACACAATTCTAGAGAAAATGGATTTGAGTTGGAATAATATTCGAGCTGCTGGTGCTATTGCATTGGCTACTGCAATACGGGTAAGCAATTCTCTTGTGATTGTTTTAACTTAAACTGAATAGAGAAGTAGTTTGATCACCAAAGTTAAGTAGCATCGGTCTTAGTTACTACTTGGATGAATGACTGCCTAAGTGCTGTTCCCTTTTTTTTTTTTAAAAAGGGAGATGTACAAAGTGTAGAGAAGGGTACCCTTAAAGAATTCGGTTCCGCCTTTTCAATAAATCCAATTCACGTATCCCACAATGCATTCATCTAGGGTGTCCTACGACATCCCCTTCTATCTGCACTTTGTAGACAACCTGGTAGAAGACTATGAAATAAAGTGAACAATATTTAGTAGCATTATTGATGGGAAATGACAACACTCACTGGATCTTGTCAAATCTTCTCGCGAGATCCACTAAATTGCTTGTATACGTATTGTAAGATACAAAATTACATCTATATGAAGTATGAAGTTAGTAAGGTTAGCCTAACATTAACTAACCTAACCTAATCTAACTATCTGTCCCGGGAGAGCAAGATTGGGCGAGATTCTGTGAATATTGTTACTCCCAAAATTGGTTGACCTCTTCATTTCTGTGACATTAACAGTTTAAATGTTATTAGGGGACAGCAATTCAGCACTTGAATTTATCCTGGAACGGGTTTGCTGAAGAAGGAGGTGTCATTATTGGCCGTTCTCTTACCACCAATACCGCAATTCAATATTTGGATTTGCGAAATAATAGAATCGGATTGAATGGGGCCCAAGCAATTGCAAAATCATTGGACAAAAATGAAACCATCGTTACATTAAGAGTATAACTTAAAATACTTTACTGAAGAATCATTTATCCCTTACCTTTTTTCTTAGTTGGCTGGAAATCCTATTACTTATGAAGGTGCATTAGCGTTTATGAAAGTCTTTGCGAAGAGTATGGCACAACCGAGTACGACTGCTGTACCAGCTTCTTTAAAACTGCTGGACATAAAGGTTTTAAGAAATACAAACAAAAAAACTATAAAATGACAATACAAGAATACCCACTATCAAGAGTAAGTAGAAACAATATTGTTTCTATAAACTCTTGCTAAAATGACATTGGTCAGCCAAATATTGTGTTTCTCAAACACTAGATGGCGCACTAAGTAAAATTCTTCCAATTCCAAATCAAACAGTCCCAGCTAGAAAAAGTTGCAGGAAAATAGCAAAATTAGTGCAACTCTTAAAAAACTCTTGTTGTCCCTTTATATTTTGGTTGCAGACAGAACAACGAACTCTAATTATGCTAATATTCCTTAGGTTTTTATCGGAGTCCGGTTTGCATTGTTTGCAGTAGTTTGCTTTTTAGTTTGTTTCTGCTTTGGCTTAATAGCTAAACTTGTTCTCGTCGCGTATTACCTTAGCTGTCGCTGGCGACGTTAACCTTCTTCTCCTTCTTAGGATATAACAGTTTCTGTAGAATTTCATACAATATACACACAACTTAAAGAAGTGAGAGAGATTCAGATCGATTACCTTTGCGGAGATTTTCATCTTACAGAAATTCCACTTAAGACTAGAAGACAAACAAGTATGTCATTTTAGATACCGTGAATCTGTCGTTTAGTGTTTCTTAATATTTTACAGGCGGGGAGCAACGACTTAAACGACTTCTGGCAATAGAAAAAGAGTTTAATGTTAGGATGTTTGACATATTTACCAGTTTGGAACAAGACGTTATTACAGCTTTGGACTTAAGGCCGTACATTGAAGTATAGATGTCATACAAGCGTGGTCGTGCAATGATTAATCTGCCGTATAATTTCCAGAATAACTATCCTAGAGTGCCTAGAGTAATTTGTGATGAAATAGCAATTAATTTGTCGTCAGATGGGAATGTATACAAAGAGTAGGTAAAAATAGTCAATTGTGACCAAAGAATTAAAACTTTAAATTATTTAAGGGAAATCTTAGAAGTTTTTCGACCAATAGAGGAAGTAGAAGTTATTGCATAATGTTTGGGCAAATTATTACATAAGAAATCATGAGAAATAAAATTGTAGAAAAAACAAATCTTTACTTCGATATGACTTTTGTTTGACATTTAAATCGTAAATCGATCGCACTTGACTTACCATACATTTTGATCAGGTTTTAGAGTTTCCCAAAATGGCGCTTGCAATACTTTGTCTCACATTCACTAGCTGGCGTTGCATGTACTATTTCAGTTCAGATTCACCAAAGTTTCATCACCCATAGGCCATAAATTCACCTTGTTCCATCTAAGTAACTAACCCGTACTTATAATTCAAATTTTGCGTGATTGAACTTAATCCTTTATAGTACACGAAACATTATCATAACGGTAAAAAAACCGTATGGAAAATAACCCTCATTAAGCATTTACGCCATACAGATGGTGCTTCGCGCGCATTCATTTATAAGGTCGCGGTCACCGTCTGCTTAAGATTTGAATATTTAAATCAAAGATGTATAATTTTCAAGTCACGTAAGTACCGGACAAAAGGGATATCAAACTCTTCAACCACGACAGTAATTACGTTCAATTAGTACGTTATTTTTGAGATAATACAGTTGCTATTCTAGTTTACTGTCACATTGTGTTTTACCTTCATTCGTACGTTAAAATAATTTCTAAATATTAACCCTTACAAATTAATACCCCATTTCTTTCACACCCTGTTTTGTTTGCTTATCTTTTTTCCTCGTTTTAATCTCCCAAAGCGTGTATGTTATGACAGTTTCCCATACTCATCACACCCGGAGGGGTCGAATGGAGAAGTCCCTTAAGTGGCGGACCCCTCGCGGTCGGGGGGGATCAATCGGCGATTGAAAGCCAAAGGGATCGCTTAAATGGGATTAAGCTGAGTCGGCCAATTAACTCGAACCAGCGCCTCGTATCTCCACTGACACTCGTCAAAGTCACGTGACTTCAGCCCATCCTCGTTGTCCCTTAGAAAAAGTGACATTTATCAACCCCCCACCCGCTGACCCAAACATTAGCCCTTCCCAGTACTGAACGGGTTAAGACGATGGGATTTTTTTCTCAGCACCCCCTAGTGTTTATTCTAAAATGACCAAACGGATCCATTACTAGCGCTTAATCCAATCTCCATTTGAATGGCGATCGGGCTGCGTCATGGGATTAAGTGCGGCTAGTCGAAGCCACCCCACACAAACACGTGGTCGCGCATGCGCATGGATTAGCGGGTCATGAGTAGAGTGGGAACGCAAGCGGACCGCACGTGCGAGACGGACGTGAATAAACGTTGGACGCGTTTCCTCCCAAAAATACCCCCCCCCCCCTCACCCCGGACTCTACTAGAGAGCGTTTTTCAATTAGAAGCAATTAGGAGGCTGTAATGGCCCTTGGAAGGGGGGAGAGAGAAATTGGCGCGAGACGCAGACGCCGTTCACGGATGACGCATGACGCCCGCACTAATCATGGGATCGGTAGCCGAGCAATTACTTTGGATGGTAATTTGCCCCCGCGATGAAATTTCAAAGAGAAGTTCTCCCCTCGGGGTCAAATGGAAGCAGTTTGCCTGGGTTTGAGATGTTGAATTTTGTTTTTCAATGCTGGATACTTATTATTTGGAAGTACCGGTCACGAATTTTTGAATCTTTTCTCGTTTCAAAGGAATGCTCATTTCGGGGTTAATACAAACGAGGGAAAAAAGTGTTGATTGGTTTGACTAAAAAATTTTTTTGATTAGCATTATCCGACAGATATGTTCTGTAATAAGGAAAGAAAAAGATGTTATATGAGACAGTAAGTCACTTTTGTACAATATTGCAATATTGTAGTCACTTCCGACAAATGAATTTAAAAAATTGTTTGCAGTCACACTGAATACCCTCGTATTTTATCATCAAAAGATATAAATATAAAATATGTTTGGGATTTGTTCTAGAATTATCCTCCAATTTTTCTTAAGCGATGATTTGAATCAATTAAGAGAGGGTTTGTGGTAAAGCCAACATTTGCCCCCCTTAGGGCAGGCTATTGATATGTTAATGGTACAAGTGAATCATTTATTAAGGATTCCAAAGGGACCGGAAGTAACTAAATAATGTCAGGCAGCGAGCAGTGACGTCATGCATCAGGGGATCAAGCGCTAATTTGTTTTTCGAAAACTGAAGGTTGGCGATAAACTCGCACAATGAAGCGATTAGATCACGTGTTTTCATCTATTAATTGCATTGAGCGTGCACGTGGACTTTTAAAGGGGGTGCAAAGTGGGGGGAAATTTGATGGGACATTGGGGAGCGAGAGAGTTGGTCGTTGGTTAAAAAAAAAAAAAAAAATTCAGAGCTATCGAAGGTAAAAAAGAAAAAAAAAACCTGTTTGGCTCTTCTTTGTGCGTCTCCAATTATTAATAGCTCAGGAAGAATCATTCGCCCAAGTGATTATCGCATAACTCCACCACAGGACAAAAAAAAGTTTCTCAGTCGAGTAGCATCATTTTCTTTCAACACCTTCTTGAGTGACGCTGTGACATTCGTAAATACGTTAAGTGCAGAGATTTATGGTGTCCTGTAATGAAACGTGGTTCTCCTAGTGTTCATCAAGCCAGCGGGTGATCTGTTGATCGCGTGCCTCACGCTTCTATCTCCTTCTCCCCACCAAGTTCCCACCCAGTGGGGGGTTCCTGATGGATGACCATCGCAGACCGACGAGGGGGGCGGAGGCGGCGACTAGTCAAGGCCTAGATTAGACCCACCTCGCACAAGAAAATGTCACCCTTTCTGGGTGGACTCTCCCGTTCTCACCCCCCAAGAAATGATTTTAAAATAGAATAGAATACAAACTATTTCCTTACACATTTTGATCAGTTTCTTTCTTAGGATTGTTGGCGAAGATGAACCTGGTGAAGCAAAACTTCTCTTCATTGACCTCAAAAGGCTTGATTTATAACCCCACTTTTAGTTATATGTTCCTCTGTAGATTTTTTTTCCTTATAAGAATTTATTTATTAACCATTTGCTTACATTTTCCAATCAGTCAGTTGTCTTCATGGAGTATTCATCGAAGAAATGGTTGGTGAAGAAAACTGAGTGTCTCTACTGAAGACTTACAAAAGTCCCACTGGTCTTGTCAATAAGAAGAAATATGGGTCTGATGAGGACATGACGACTTGCTATAAAGAGTATAAAACCATAAGTTGCATTTGAAATTCAAGAAGAATACAGGTTAATGCTACCAGCAAACAACTAGGGGCATACGTGGCGAGAACAGGGCAAACGAACAAAAGCAGAGTCAAACCAAACTAAACCAAAAACACACCAAACAAACTCCACCAATTGTAACTTCTACTCATCCTCGCATCATTATAAGCGAAGGAAAAGTTATGATTGCAGAAATGATATTCCTGGTTTCAAAATATTCAAATCCTTGTAAACATAGGAGTAGTAAATTCCTAATACTAGAGGACTTGAAATTTTTTATCTTCTCCTACCATTAGAATTTGTTCATAAACCATTTCTTCACACTTCAGCTTGTTTCCTTCATGGCAGGATCTTCGCAGAAAAAGCCGCTAGCGAAAAGCCACGCGTAGTTTTTTCTTTAAAAGCTTCCAACAGCTTTGATTTATCTCCCTGTTTAGCTCTGTCTTCACTTTTTAATTCGTCCCCCTCATTATAATTTGCATTTTTAATTCATGTCAATTAATCATAATTAATTACCCGTGATTACATTACGGAGGCCTCACCCTACCCACTCTAAACCCGTCAACCAATAGAATTAAACTCTCTTGTGACGTCACAATTGGTGGGCGTGGGCATAGCAGTGTGAACGAATGGTATCAAAGACACGTGATACACTGTACTTTTGGCTCACACCATCTACTCTTCTCCTTGGCCATTTAAGTTAAGACGGATGCATTGGGCAGCACCTCCCATCTGTTTAGGTGCCTCTATCTCAATGTTCGATTGGCGTCAACCTGAACACGCGCTCCCAATTCGGTCATGCAACGACCGGCGTTTGCACCTTTTTCCATAGACTCTCTCATATCAAACCCCGTAACAGCACCGTACTCTTCGGCGACTAATCCACCGCTACCGTTACCATTACTCTACAATGGCTACATGCTACTACCACGACCTGTGCATCCGCCGTTCTCATCATCAGCTAGCCCAGGACTCCTCTTTCATCCAGCCTTGTCACAACTAGCCCTCACCCCAACTTCGTTGCCATTAGAGCCACGCTCTAGAGCGGCTTCTTCGCCTCGCCGCTCCCCGTCCCCTGTACGTACAAGGGAACCCTCACCACAGCCACAGGATTTATCAGGTGAGTTTTCTTTTTCTTGGTGAAAAAAAAAGTATCCGGGAAGAGTTGTTAAAGTATAGGACCGGGTAGGGCACTTTTACCCGTCCCTTTTTTCCCTTTCTCCTTTCTGTACTGGGTGCTAGTGGGGTTCCATTGGATATCACGTCGTGCTTGTCGAACGTGACGTGATTTATAGTCTTTAATGATGGCACTCGCTGGCCGAACGCGAGTATTGTCGGCCCGGGGAGCCGTGAGGGGGTCGTCGGCACTCCCATGGTCGGTATCATTAGATGTATGGGTTTTGTTAAAATTAGTTAGGGGGACTAACTGGGAGGTTGAGAGGAGTTTTTTGGTGTTGGTGCTGTTTATTAAGGGTTATGTGATTTGGGATGTTTAACCCTCGGGCAGATGTTACACTTGAAAGGGATCAATGTGACGAGCTCTCTGGTGACAGCTGTTGGAAATTAGGTTGGTAAACAAAGGTGACACATCTGAGTATCGTCGGTTGATGATGGGGAGAAGTAGGGGTTAATTTGGGGAGTGAGTGGATGGGTTTTTAGTTAGTTAGGTTTTATTAATTACTAATAATGTATGACTACTAATGTAAACTAGAAATTTAAATTTATAGTTATGCTGAAGTTTCAGATGTATTAAAAAATTCCTCTTTATAATGAAAAAAAATCTTAGGAACCTAAAAATCTTGAAATGTATTAAACACTGCTAAACACATCGAATTTACAACCAGTTAAATGTGTGATTTGATGGGCAGTACATTACAGTAAAAAAATTTAAAATGATTTGTAGGTAGCAAATTTCAATTTATAAAAACATTTGGGTTTGCTGATGAATTAATATTTAGGCTAACCCATAAAAATCCCGTTATTACATTATGATATGAAACCAAATAATGCTTAAAATTTGTAGCGAGAAAACAGTTATGGACAAATATATTATTTATTGCAAGTTTCTTTTATCTTATTTTATTGCATAACTATATCATCTATGAAATATTTAGTTCAAGGAATCTAAAACACTATAATAGATTAGTCTTGTTACACAGCGTACAGAAAATTTATACCACGAACTTCCATGTTCCAATTATATATGGAAATTTTTCAATGAAAAAATTTTAAAAAAAACTTTGGTACTACATGCAAATCAAAACACAATTTACAAGTATGGACATTTCTTGACGTAGAAATTTAAATAAGAAATTGAATTTTTTTTGTGGTACAATATTGTCATCATTTATTCACAGTATCAGGAAGCGAAGCGAGCAACGGCAGCCGCATCGAAGTGCGCACTCCGCCATCCCGTTCTGAAGTGACAACCCCAGGTTGCCAATCAGACGATGAACCGCAACGTGACGACCCCTCCGACACATCCACCCAAACCTCCCGCACGGCAGCCGTCGGAGGAGGCAAAAGCCGCCGCCGCCGCACCGCATTCACAAGTGAACAACTACTCGAACTGGAAAAGGAATTTCATTCCAAAAAGTATCTATCACTCACCGAACGCTCCCAAATTGCACATTCACTAAAACTAAGTGAAGTACAAGTAAAAATTTGGTTCCAAAATAGACGTGCCAAATGGAAACGGGTGAAAGCCGGAGTCGCCGGCGGCCGCACCACTACCACTAACCCAATGCTTCCTAAAATTGTCGTCCCGATCCCTGTACATGTCAACAGATTCGCTATCCGAAGTCAACATCAACAACTGGAGAAAGTCCTAGGAAGGACGTAGTGTTTATTCTAAATTCCCCTCCTCTCATAACATACCCCCGTGTTTCTAGTCAGTTGTTCCTACGTGTTGACTTTTGATCTCCAAAAATTAGTGAAACTAATAGATATTGAACTTTTGGATTCTTCACCTGAAATTTAGAAACATCTTTTGTTATTTAACCTCCAGTTTTTTGTTTCTTAAAATGACATTATGCCTCTGGTTATTTTTATAAATTATACCTTTATGTTTTTAATTATATAGATTTTTTTTTTTATTTTCATCAATTCTTTAAGTTTTCTTTAAGTGACCGGTCATGACCTCTTCTGGTACTTGACCAAAGTCCATGTTCTTTTTTTTTCTTGTAGCAGAGTCCTCTTGCGGCCCATTGAATGCGTCGATGAGGGGCAAAAAGATTTACGCGTCCATCGATTTGTGGTAGGGGTAGGTGGAGGGGAGTTTGACATGAGAAGAGTTAACATTTTTGGTGGACTTTGAACCTTCCCCCGATGGACACGGCAATGTTAAAGACAGCCAATGTGATGATTTATGTGCCAAGAATGGAGGAGAGAAGTTGTGATGTGTTATATCAGCTCATTAATTATTGTTCATGTGGAAGAAGTAGAATCTAACTCTTTGGCTACTGTTTTATCGTCGAGCGATAAAAGAGACATTTTTATGATGACAGTAAATAGAACATAAAAACCTCAGTATAGTAAAAAAAAAAAAAAAAGAATCATTGTTATAAAACAAGTTGTGGCAGAATTTTATTAAAATATCATTTAAAAAATATTGTTCTTTTGTGTTTTGTTATGATGGCGGTGTGACTGGTTTCTAAATTTGGGAAATTTATTAGGCGATATTTCGAATATTGACATGAGATGAAAAATCTTTTATTTAGAAATTTTTTTATTTAAATTGTTGATGATTTAGAGGTTCTAATCAAACATTAGGATTTGTAAATCAATCAGATTCATCAAAAATTTTAGTAATAGGATTTTGTATGGGTTAGTGAGATGTGAGATTCAAAAATCCATAATAAAGATTCCGCAATGACATACGAGATTTTTTTGTATGTCTGAGATTCCCGTGAGATTCAATTTGAGATTTAAATGAAATTTTGACAGTATTCGAACAATTCTGAACAAATTCAAGAGATTAATAGGATTTGAATAAGGTCTTCATCTGCGCATGTGCGAATATGATTGTCTATTATTTCTTGAAATAGCCCTTATTTTAATTTATATAATAATATTTCCCTCGAGCAAGCGATAAAATACAGAAAAGTATGACGTCATGTTTCGATCCTGCGGAACTGCTATCAGCCAACAAATCAGTTATCAAAAAATTTTGCGATCAAATTGCATCACTATTCAATCTTCTAAACCACTTTTGCTGTTAACATTCAATTGCAAAATTCTCATTCTCCAATTTTAAATTTTCTTTTATTTATGTAAGAACTCAACAATCTAACGGGAAATCGGGTTGAGGTTCACAGGAAAAGGTCGCTTTCCTTCTAATTTTAATTTCGAAAAACAAACAGGTTTAAGTGAGAACTGGGATTTTATTTATCACATCCCATAATATAACCTTATTATTTATACATTACCCAATTTTTATTTGAAGCTCATCCCTCACTCAATTTATGGTACAAGGGGGAGAGAAAAAGATATTTCATTTTCTCACCCCCTCTTTTCTCCAATTTCCACATTTTTCCAATTTCCTACGAGGCTGAGTTTATCAGGTAAATGGATTGTAAGAGGCCGAACTATTGAAAAATCCAAGGCAAGTCGACCTCTTTTGCAATGATTTGGAAAAAGAGTAATTTACATAACTTGTTGCACGATTGAGCCACACTAATGACGATGTAGCGAGAAGTTGTCTGTCGTTAGACGAGATAATTTCTACTTCCCATGTCACAAGTGGCCTGCTCCTGAACTTACTCGTTTCAAGCATCTCACACGTTTCCTTCTAACTTATTATTAAGTTTGCATCTAAACGTGAATACACAATCACAGATTTTTTTTTTTCTCTCTTGGGTTTTTCTAAAATTTTTCTGGAATTAAGTTTATAAACGTTTGTGGAATTTTGTTGTATACTCGTGTATATTGTCGCAGCAAAGTTTGGCAGACCAAAGTGTTCCTCCAAAAGAAGTTCCGTAACAAAATGACAACAAAATGATGGCGGTAAATTCAATATTTGCAAAGACTCTTTGAGAACGTTTTTCTAACTTTGTAAGTAAAATTAATTTTCACTAATTATACCACACAATAAATATAAAACTGAGCTTATCATTCCAAATTATTCGTTAATCCTTTCCATTCTCCCTCCTGCATAATTCCACACCTATTATCCCCCCTATAAAACCTTTCAATATAATTGCCACTATCCCCTTTACAATCGTTACAGACACAAATAATCAAAACACTAGAATTCCAAATCCACCTACATCAAACCCACAACAACCTGATAATTTATCCCCCTCTACACAAAAGTTGTAGCCATCTCATACAAACAGTGTGCAAGTAATGTCAGTTGCTCGCCGGCCCAATAATGGCTTCCTTGACCTCATTTATAGAACTGCCGCGTCTCAAACATCGATTGCGCCTTCATCAGGCAACTAATAAAAATTTCATAGTTGTAACGCCGCTTTTCGGAGAGGTCAACTCGCATACAATTTAAGTAGAAAAATCAGTCGAACTGGCCTTAAATTAGCCCCGTACAAAATTGAGGTCAAGAAGATTTTTTTTTTTTTTTTTGGGGGGGGAAAAAAAAATGACACGAGTTTAACAAGTGTTGAATAGCGACAAAGTTGACACTACGCTTTGCCCCCAAATTAAGATGAAGAGATGTAATAGGAAGCAGCTGTTTTGAATTTTTAATTAGCTTTAATGGCCATTTGACGGGCGCTAAGTGACAAGGCTGTCCGGTAATTACTCGACAGAAACGGATGCTGCGGCCAGGAAGCGGGGAATCGACCTAATGAGAATCGTCCTGTCATTACACTTTGACCCATCGCCTCAATTCAATGACCTCTTATTTTTTTTTTTTTTTAAATAAAAGGCAAGTCACGATTCTTAGTGTTCTTTTCTCTCTCTTCCTTTTTATATATTTTTATGGCACGCGATACGGGAATTGGGTTCTTGAGGGGTAGTATCGGGTGACTCCCCGTCGCCCTCTTTGGGTAGATGAGCAATGGCTTTCCGGGTGTAATCGCTTCCTGTGCCGAACTCGCTACAGGCTGCTGCTGTCGTAATTACGGAGAACGGAGATGAGCTTCGCACTAATCGCTCCGCCATCGGAAACCACGAACGTTCTTCTTCTTTTTTTTATTTCTTTCTTAAGGTTTTTTTTTTTTTTTTTTTTTCTGTTCCTTCTTTCACCTTGTCATTTCGTTTTTTGGTATATCACACTCTTATCGGGGGTTCATATTTTGTGTGAATGATTTTCATTGGAGTAAGTCAATTTTTGGTTGTTTTTTATATTGATCATTTGAAATATTTTAAGTTTGTAAATCATAATTTTATATTTTATGAGTTTTCTCTTGTGTTGACTTCATGCATGTTCTTACACAGTTTACACTCATTGTTGTTGATTAGAATTATTATTTTTTCAAAGTGGTTTTAAGTTTTAAGTTATGTAATGCAATGCACCGTAAGAATGAAATGATGTATCAATACTTACATATCATATCAAAAAATATTTTTGCAAAGCAAAAATTTTATCTTCCACTGCAGCTTCAATGAAATCATTAGTCTTGTAGCACAATATATACAATGTGAAAAAGTAACATTCTTTAAATCTACTATTTTAGTTTTGTTATATGATTATAATAATTACAGCTGATTATAATTCCTTAAGCAATTTTAATAACCATTTCAATAAAAAAAAAATAAGTAATCAATTTAACATGAATCAATGAACCAATTATCCAAATTGGGCACTTCTTCACTTGTTAAGTGTATTAAAGAAATTTGAGTTTGCTTTGTATAGTAAAGTTACATCATTTTTCAATTGAATATTATTCAATGTGAATTAAAGTTTGTTTTGCATTTTAAAAATACAGAATTGCCTAATTAGGTTTTCAATTTTATAAATCAGCTGCTTATTAAGACAATTTTAGTATGTGATTTTTTTTTTTCTAAAAATTAGTGCAGTGAACTTCTAAACCCAAAAAATTAATTTTTCTTAAAAAATCCTCTAATTTAATAATTGCTCTAATTAGAATTTAAACTTCAGCACGAATCAGTACTCATCGTATCAGAATTGTATCCTACAATAATCAAAACCGGAAATTCTCATTAACTCTTCATCTTTGGAGATAACACTTGTCCATTAACTTTCCACTTGAAATAGTTAATCCCGAAAAATTGATAATAACTACAGTGAATAATATCGTTATTTCATTGAGCTTATTAAAGCTTTGCTGTATAATGCAGGTCGTGTCACATGACTTATAGTTTAAAACAAAATGGCTGATTGAAATGCAATTATACCATATAGGACATCGTTTCCTTAGTCTATTGCTTTATGATATGATATGATATGGCTCAGATAATCTCATTGCAACTGATAAATTATTCCAACTTTGTTCCAAAGTTCAACCCTAAACTTTTGAAATTGGTCGCCATTTGCAAATTTTAAGGACTAGCTCTGATTGGTTGTGCCCTTATGAGTTATGATCTCACAAATAATGTGGAACATACCTAATATATAAAATCAAAGATGGACAATTTGAGGTGAAAATGGATATTACACTTTTTAAAATTAAATTTATAATTTATAATATTTAAATTAATTAAAAAACTTCAAAATAAAAATCCTCAAAATTTATTTAAAAAAAAAATATTAATCAAATTTTTTATGCCCAAATCTTCAATCCAATCTTAGAAGAAAAAAAAAAAAAAAACTCAACCCATTCCCCAATCTGATTTATCCACAAGACTAGATGGGTCAGGGAAATGAGACTTTCACTCCTATTCTTTTCTCTCCGTCACCCTTTGGCTGGCAACTCATTCCATTACACCAATTAGACCGGCAGTGGCGCTGTCGTCGCTCATTGTTCTTATGTTTTATTTGGAGCACCCGCTCGTAAAATCAGTCGCACTTGTGACAAACTAGGCGATTAATTTTCCGACAGCTTTCCAAAAACCCCCAGCATACACTTCTCTTCATCGGCCGATCTGCACATGACAACAACGCACGCGCACTAATCGAATCAACCGGCAATCGCTTCATCTGCAGTAGGGAACAAGTTAAAAGAGATTTTTTTTTTCCTCTATCCTCCCTCTTTCTCTTCTCATTCCAATAATGACGCACGAGTTGTTCCCCCTTAGAAGGGGGTTTTTTGGGTGGGGGATGTGGGTTGAGAGCCCTCTTTGGACAAGCGGCCACATTATACCACAGACACCATTGAGATTTGTTGTTTGAGTAGGAGAAGTGTGCCACTGATGAGATTCACTGCACCGCTCCACCTCCTGGACGTCCATAAACATTGCCGATGGATGGGAAAAGACGCCTTCAGGCAACGCATGGGTGATGTTGGCATGTGCACCATGACAAGAAGTTAATCCATTGCCGTTTTCTAACGAGGGGTTTCTTGTGCGTGGGAGTCACATTTAGCACGGCGTTTTCTACCCTCCTTTTGGGATGGGGTTTTTCACACCCACGACTTGCGTGTTTTTATACGCGTTTGTGTGGGATGATGAATTGAGAATTTTTTGGTGGATAAAATATTTTGGAGGGGGGGAGGTGGAGGTATATTGGGAGGTGTGGAATGAAGATGAGGCGGTTTTTAGATCTTTTGAGAATTTTTTTTAGCGTGTGGGTGATGAATTTTAAAAATGATTCAATTGGAGTGTGATACCGGTAGTGTTAAGCTCAAATTTATGTATTGGGTAATTTACAATTACAAAACTTGACACTAGGGAATGTAATAAAGTTTTTTACTATTACAATATTAATTATAAATTTAATTATAATTCTATTTTATATTAAGTTTTATAGTAAATGAATTCAATTAAAGAGCAATGACCAATATATAGTCACTTACTTTTCTTGGTATTGATATGCAATCTTCTTTGATAACCCTAAAAAATTGAGTCTGTAGTACTAGTAGTATGATGATGCTCTGAATTGATACTCTACTTAAGTTAATTCAGCAGTTCAGTCATAGTCGCTAAGTTTTGCACCACTTTACAACAACAACATAAACAGTTCATTCCCATTATAAAATAAAATTTGAAACAATTTTAGTCATTTTGTTGTCATAAGTTACATCACCAGTGAAGGGTACAAATGCAATCCCAAGTAAAAAAATTTGCAAAAATTTTGCAAAAAAATTTTGCAAGTAATTGGCCGCTTTTTTTTTACAAAAAAT
>JAQGAS010001392.1:0-20109 GCA_034686365.1 Pachymerium ferrugineum | reverse complement strand
TAGATAAGTATTAGTCTAGTTCTTAGTGCATTAGTGTTACATAAATAATTAAATCTTTAAAATTGTACTTACCACTGTAGATCATTCTGCCTTATAAATGAAGTGATTTCTTATCAGACAATCGAACACAATGACTTTCCGCTTGTCCATCGTAATTCCACAGATTTTCTTGTCCATGGTAAAGGACAAAGGCCCGACCTTCCCCATTGACGGCAATGCGGGGACTGCGACGGCCGATCCCGGGCAAAGAGGGCACCGTCCGTCCGTTCGGCGGGGACTGCGGCGGCCGATCCCGGGCAAAGAGGACACCGTCCGTCCGTTCGGCGGGGACGGGAGACGGCATGACTGGACACGGTTCTGAAAAAAAATTGTATTTCTCTATTACATTCCAATTTAAAAAAAATTAACTTAAACTTTAATTTGTCTTCACAAATTTATTTAAGGTAATATAAATAAATGTAAACAATGACAGCAAAGCAAAGATAAATTTTCGTGGTCGGCAATTTTAATTTTAATTAATAAAAAACTGTAAAAAATTAGTGAAAAATATTTTGCATGAAATAAGTCAGATTTTGACATTACAAAAAAATAAAATCGAAAAAAAAAATAATTTTTTAAAATTTTCTTTTTCTGGAAACTGCCACCCAAACTAAAATTGAGCAAGAAATTATTTTTTATTAAGTTTGATTATGCAATTAACACGGATAATATTTTTCTCTCATATGTTGTCGATTTAAAATTTAGGCAGACGAGCAGGTGGGGTGAACATACCTGCATAAAACTCAACGTGGCTACCTCCACTAAATGCAGCGAATTTGTTCAATTCGCCGTAAAAGGTTGAATGGAACAAACTGTGACATGTGCATGCAGCCTTGCATCAACACCGTTGGCCACCATTTTGAAACTGACTGATGACCTTGAGGTGATTCGTCACGTGACTGAAAATTTCAGTCATGTAAACACTTCAAGAAAATTTCCAGTTAAACTTCCTGAAATTTTCTAGAAATTCTGGAAATTGGAGTAAAAGTCAAACAGAACGAATGACACATGACATGTTTCTCAGTTGGGCAAATTCAAATTTTAAATGATCTGATCCAACCGTACCACAGTCACCTTGCAACTGCGCAACCGAATTACTTCGTAACAAAGCGCACGACGCGCTACTCATAAATGACGTCATGAAAAAATTGAACTTGCAGCAGACTTGTGATTCATGCAATTACAGCTCGACTGGGCAGACCAAACTTACAGACCGATTTTATAAACTTACGTCTGCCTATAGACCTGTTTAACGCAAACTTTGCCCGGTGCGGCGCTGCGATTGCATTCACGCGTCCGCCATTACGCTCGAACAACTCATACACACCACTAAAGTTTTTAAAAAAAATTGGAAGAAAATCCTAGGCGAAACGTTTGACATTTTAATAAAAAATTTGTTGTTCACGCAGGTAAATTATAAAAAAATCCCATAGAAATACTATTTTTGGGAGCCAATTTCTTTAAAACTCTCCTGTCTACCTAAATTACAAACTACAGAATAAACCTTATTTAAAAATAATATTAATATTAATTTTAGAAAATGGTGACATTTGAAAAAGCAATAAAATCTCAAGTAGTCTTCTGCTCTAATCAGTTTCTTTCAATTTAGAGAATTACGAGCTAAATAAAAAACCTGCCATGCGTCAGGGCTTCACCTGTGCAAAGAAATTATATAAATAAGCAGGTTCGATTTCAGTCAACATTCTAAGTGTTAGCTAAACGTCCGTTTCAAGCATGTATTTTTTAATATTCATTGCCGTGTTCCTTCTTAGTGGTAAATGAAATTAGCAATTCATGTTAGGTGTCAAATCTAAAGCATTGAATTCTTTACATCTTTCTCTTTTACAGGAGTAAATTACAGCGCCTGTAGTTGCAATGACAAACTAATCGATTCAACGTGCCGGTAAGTAATTACATTTCTAATTTCGTTGAAATATTCTTAAATGACTTTAACTTGGATTAAAGGGCTTTAATGGACAATGTGCAAGCCTGCCCTGAGAAGATAAGTAAAAAATTTATGTCTTCAGTTAAAGCTAAACAGGTTATACGACATTGTATCGAGTAAGATAATTTTTATAAAGTAAGACTTAATAACAAGACAAATGTTTTAGAATATTGGATGAAGTAAAAAAAACAAAAGAAGGGAAATGCATTCCAGAAATTAATGACCAGTGTATGTAAGTTGCCACATTTCCTGTTTTATTTCGAACCTCACATTTTACAAATTTCACACTTGAATCAAATTCGTGTTTTGTCCGTTTTTAAAAAATAGGATTATTAAAACTGAAGTTGACAAATGTAACAAAAAATCACCTTTTTCAGACGACACTTGTAAAAGTTATTTAATTGCAATTTAGGAGAGTTGTCCTAACAAATAATGATCGAAAATTTCAGCCTTAAAAAAGTACTTTCGGAATACTTTTGTGGGGAATAGCGGCGCTTCGCCAGAGCCGCTTTAAAGAAAGAATGATTGCCTATTAAAATATAAATTTGTTCCTTGTAGACAAATAAAAATAATAATGAATACAATATATGTCTTCAAAATATTTTCTTTGGGTACGACAAAAAATGTACAAAAGTTTAAAACTTGTTTCTATTCATCTAAATAACTTTCACTCAACCCCTCAACTTGCATCAAATTAATTCCACGCCGTCGAACTACATCAAGATGATTCCTGTAGTACGTAGCATATAGATTTGATAAGTAAAATTTCTACTGTTTTATCAATAAATCCTAAAGTAAAATTTACCGATTTAATTAATTTGAGAGTACAAACATTTGCGTTTCGTACAATTTGTGCCCCCAAAAAGTTTGTTTAATCTCCTCCGCAATATAGAATATTTATTCCTTGTAAATTAAAGGCCTAAAATTTACTTCTATTTAATTTATAAGCTACAAGAAAGAAGAAGCACATCTTGACCGACAATACCTGGTCACTCGCTGTGGTAATAAAACAACCATTAAATATTCAAAGTTTTATGAAAGATTAATAAAGAAATAATTAAAGAGTGCAATAACTAAAGGATGTTGGCATTCTGTGTAATAGTATAACGGGATAGCCAGAAAGTTATAACATTTCTTTTATTGTTAAGTTTAAGTTTTGTCCGAAATTAAATTGAAGGTCTCCTGCATCCCTAAATCTCAGAATTGAGAAAAAGAATACGCAATACAAACCAAAGGATAAAACTTGCGCAGAAATATTTAAAGTATTAATTTTAAAAAATGACGTTTGCAAACACCTTACGCACAGCGTTTCACCGCCAGCTGTGATGTTGTCTCATGCAGTGTGCGGTTTAAACACTGGCGACGCTAGTGCCTGTTATGTTATCGTAACACGCGTCCTACGCTACACCGCACGGAGTGAGGAGTCCATCTCAACGGCCAAGCTCCAACATAGGCTTTATACATATCAAATTTTATTGTTTATAAATACAATTCATCCATCGTTAAAGTAAAATCGATCGAAAATCATTTATATGAATTACAAACTTCAGCACGCTTTTACTCATTTTTACACGCTTTAACCCACTTTAGGACACTTTCCACACTTTTACACATTTTCTTACACACACTTTGATCTAATTAATGCATAGTTTGAAATGATAATTTCCGAGTACCCTTGGAAGAGGCTCGAGCGCGCGAAAAATAAAGATGATCGAGAGTTCGATTACTTCAGTTTGTCGTTTCCTCAGATATCCCCAATTTTAAAATATAATTTCCAAGTACATTTTGTAGCCACGAAAGAGTTCTGACCCAAGAAAGTAAAAACATCTTAATAGTATTTTTTTTTTTACAGGGAATTTCAAAAATTCGATCCAGTTGGTTAAAAAAAAATTACTTAAGACACACTATTAAAAACAGAATAATCTGTAACATGATTTCACTAATTTCGATTGCTATTCACAATTTTACCTCTGTAATTTAATTACACAGTGACTTAAAAATTCGCCTATACAGTTGTCTCTTCAAATATACCTTCACAAAGAATCACCATCCTATCTGACAGACGTTCTTTCAAATATGGACGTCCTCTTAATCATCACAAAATATGAACTATCAGGGAGTTATTATTTTTTTTCAAGTTTAAAGCTAAGTTAAAGAGGACTCTCTTCCTAAATTCCAATTTGGAATTAGATAGAAAAGAATATGTGGTATAAACCGCTGGATAAAACTTTTTCAGAAATAATTTTAATATTAATTTTAAAACGTGCACAGTAAAGTCCAAACTTTTTATAAGAGAAAACCTTGACATTTGAAAAAGCAATAAAATCCCACGTCTTCTTCGTCTGTTCTATTCAGTTTCTGTCAACTGAGAGAAATACGACCTAAAAAACCTGTCATGAGTCAGGCGCTGCGCCTGTGCAATATCAAGTGAACTGCAAGAAACGGTATAAATACGCAAATTCGATTCCAGTCAACAACGTGCCTACGTGTTAGTCAAACGTCCGTTTCAAGCGTATGTCTTTTAATATTCATTACTTCTTACGGTAAATAAAATTACCGTACAAATATACAAAAGTTTAAAACTTGTGTCCCAACCATCTAAATAACTTTCAACAATTCAACTCGCATCAAATTAATCCCACGCCGTTCAACTACATTAAATGATAATCATGTAGTACAGAGCATATAGATTTGATAAGTGTAATTTCTAATGTTTTATCGAAAAATCCTAAAGTAAAATTTACCGATTTCATTTATTTGAAAGTACAAACATTTGCGTTTCGTACAATTTGTGCCCCTAAAAAGTTTGTTTATTCTCCTCCGCAAAGTAGAACATTTATTCCTTATAAATTAAAGACCTAAAATTCACTTCTATTTAATTTATAAGCTACAAGAAAGAAGAAGCACATCTTGATCGACAATACCTGGTCACTCGCTGTGGTAATAAAACAACCATTAAATATTCAAAGTTTTATGAAAGATTAATAAAGAAATAATTAAAGAGTGCAATAACTAAAGGATGTTGGCATTCTGTATAATCGTCAGGAAGTTATATAACATTTCTTTTATTCTTAAGTTTAAGTTTTGTCCGAAATTAAATTAAAGGACTCCTGTATCCCTAAATCTCAGAATTGAGAAAAAAAAACATTGAGCAGAAATATTTAAAGCATTGATTTTAAAAAATGACGTTTACAAACACCATTCGCAGTGTTTCACTGCCAGCTGTGATGTTGTCTCGTCCAGTGTGCGGTTTGAACACTGGCGACGCTAAGTACTTAGTGCCGGTTATGTTATTGTGACACGCTACACCTCAAGGAGTGAGGAGTCCATCTCACAACGTCCACCGAAAATCCTTTATATGAATTACAAATTTCAGCACACGTTTACCCATTTTTAACCCACTGTAGAATACTATCCACTTTTACACATTTTTCTACACACTCATTGTACCACTTTTAACAACTTTTTACACACACTTGCACCCTTCAGCACACTATTATACACTTGGGTAATAGTGAGCTGAAGTAACCCAATTTTATACATTTGTCCCGTAAAAATATTATTTCTGAGACCTGTAAATTTTTTTTAACTCTATTACTTCAATTAAAACAAATAACTAAAACCGTCTAACATTAGAAACGCCTAATAATAAGATCTAATTAATGCAAAGTTTGAAATGATAATTTCCGAGAACCCTTGGAAGAGGCTCGAGCGCGCGAAAAATAAAGATGATCGAGAATTCGATTACTTCAGTTTTTCGTATCCTCAGATATCTCCAATTTTAAAATATAATTTCCAAGTACATTTTGTAGCCACGAAAGAGTTCTAACACAAAGTAAAACATCTTAATAGTATTCCTTCGAATATTGGACCCAGTTGATTTAAAAAAAAAAAAAAAAAAAACTTGACACTATTAAGAAAAGAAAAATCTAAAAATCGATGGCGATTGTATCGACTATTATTCACAATTTTACCACTGTAATTACACAATAAATTATTAAATTAAAAATTCACAGACCGACTGGGATAATTTTCTTCAACTTATTCAATCTAGAATAAAACAAAACCTGGGCGTCCCACTTCTCAATACACTAATAAAGGAAGTCGGGTGAAACAAGGCAAAACTATCTTGGAACTAGCAGGAAGTTACAACGTTTCTTCTACTCCTAATTTCAAATTTTGACCTAAACTAAAGTTAACTATAAGGGAATTTTTCATGACTTTCTAAATTACAATCATGGATTTGAGAGAATGCGGTGTAAACCGCGGGATAAAACTTACCTAGAAATAATTTTAATATCAATTTTCAAAAACCCTGTACGAAGTAAAACATTTTTAAAGGGCTGTTACAAGTAAAGAGGCCGCTGAACCGTATTTTTAAAGTAAAACTTCGCAGGTTTAATTACAAATGTTAAAACTAAATAAGTAATTTTACTTGCAAGAAATTGCTTTTAATATTGAAATAAAACCTCAATTTAGAGAAATCTGTAAATATTAAAGTTCTTAATGGATTGCATTGTTCACACGTTTACAAAACAATGACCGATATTGAATTGTACTTTCGAGTTCTTCTCCTCAAGTGAGTTAAAAAAGAAGAAAAGAAGACACACGTAAACTGATCGAAATACTTTGTCGCTCACTGTGATAAACACACACCCCCTTTAATAATTCAAAGTTTTAAGAAAAGTTTATAAAGCAAAATACAATTAATCTAAATTTTTTGCACTCGGTTGCCTAAAAAAAAAAACGCGACATAACCAAAAACGTTTAATATTAGAAACACCTATTAATAAAAAAAAAAAAAAAAGATGATCGATAATTCGATAACTTAAATTCTTAAGTAATCAGACGTAAAGACGATTTTTATATCTAATTATCAAGCACATTACAGTATGTTAAACCTGTTGTACCTTAATTGTCAACCTCTCAATGAGACTGATTAAGTGATGTATTACATGCTTGTCCTTTTGAGATATCTTTTGAGATACCGCTGGATAAAACTTATTCAAAAATAATATTAATTTTAAAACGCGCGCAGTAAAGGCCAAATTTTCTATAACAGAAAACCTTGACATTTGAAAAAGCGATAAAATCCCACGTCTTCTTTGTCTGTTCTGTTCAGTTTCTGTCAATTTAGAGAAATACGAGCGAAAAAACCTGCCATGGGCAGGGCTGCACCTGTACAACGTCAAGTGAATTGCAAGGAATAGTATAAATACGCAGGTTCGATTTTAGTCAGCAACCCACAGTTTGGCAAACATTTAACCATGCAACTTCTAGTAGTGCTCACCATCCTTCTTAGCGGTAAATGAAATTACCAATTCATGTTAGGTGTCAAAGCTAAAAATATGTCGAACCGTTCTAAAATGATGAATTTATCAGTTTTTTATTCTTGATTTCTCTCTCTTCTACAGGCGTAAATTACAGTGCCGCCTCCGCATGTTGCAATTTAAATGAAGTTGCTTCAGCATGCAGGTAAATAATTCTTTTCAAATACATTTCTAATTTCGTTCATGAGTGACTACATACTTGTACTAAAGGGAATTAGAAAACAACGTGAACCTGTTAACGTGCGGTTTGGAATTAGATGCTACGACTTTCTCAATAGCCATTGGTACAGCATGTTCAAAGTAAGATAAGTTCTATTATAAAGTAAGGCTTAATAACACAAATATTTTAGGGTATATCCATTAACTGGCACCCCAAAACCTACATCATCTGGCTCATGCTCTGGCTCTAACTCTCAAGAAATTTACGACCAATGTATGTAAGTATTGCTTACATACATATTTCCTGTTTTATTTAATACGAACAGCACATTTTGCAAATTTCGTACTTGAATTGATTTCGTTTATTATTTTATTTTGAATAGGACTATTCAAAATGGTCTTTACAACTGTTTAAACAGCGATCGTCTTTTGAAAGCAGCTACTTGTACCAAGTATGTAATTACACTTGTAACTAGGGGAATTGTCCTAACAAATAATGATCGAAAATTTCAGTTTCAAAGAAACAATGGATATGTGGGACACTGGTGATTCGCTACTCGGCATAAAGAAAAAATGATTGTTCATGAAAATATAAAATATATTCCCTTACAGAAATAAAAATAATAATGAATACGAGCAATGTGTCTTCAAAATAATTTCTTAAGGACGAAATAAAATGTTTTAAACTTGTTTCCACTCATCTACAAACACAAGACTATTTCATTCAATGACTCGACTTTGCCTCAAAATCCCACTAAAATGGCGTTGAACCACTATTCCTATATTTTATGATTCGTACAAATGAATGTTGTTGTTGTACAGGGCATATGGACTCGATATGCAAAATTTTTACTTTTATTTAAAGGAGGTGTCTCATTTAAAATATTTATATTGGGCATGAAAGATGGTAAATGTACTACCTTTTCTTCCATTACACCTACATCTGCGGAAGCTTCCATTTTTTACAATTTAATCTCAAAGTTATGAGTGTGAATTTCGCGTTTTAGCAATTCCCAGATTTAGTGATGATGTGTTATGCGACCATATGCGACGGTATGAGCCGCCGATAGTTGCCCCAAACTATAACAATGCTGTGTTATAGCGTCGCATAACACGTCATGCTCAGATTTGGGAATTGTTAAAACCCGAAATTTAGCCACGTAACTTTTGAGATTAAATTGTAAAAAATGGAAGCTCTCGCGGATGTAGGTGCAATGGAAGAAAAGGCAGTACATTTTACCATCTTTTACCCCCAATATTAATACTTTAAATGAGACCCCCCCCCCTTAATACATTTAATTGTTAAAGTAAATATTTAATCGATTCATCCATTAGAAAGTAAGAACATTTGCATTTAAATTATGGTAGGTATAAATATATGCCTCCAAATACATTTGTTTAAATCCCCTGTTCCCGCTTCTTGTGGAATTTATATTTATTCCTTGTTAAAGGCCAAAAACTTACTTTCTATCAATTGATAAGAAAGATGAAGCAAGCTGACCTACAATATGTTGGCGCTCACTGTAGTAACAACACAAACATTTAAATATTCAAAGCTTTACGTAAAATTAATACAACAAAAATACAATTAATTTTTAATTATTTGTATTCTATTGCCTCCAAAAAAAAATTACGTAAAACCAATGAGTTTCCCGCGGGTAACAACTAGTTTTTAATTAATCAGATTCATAGACCGAGGTTACAAGGGACTGTTACGTCGCATTAAGGCGGTTTAAGCGCTAAGTCGTTTTGAAAATTACTACGCTAGATAAAACGACGTGGCGCAGGTTACATGGACTCAACACCTGTCGCATTAGTCATAACAATCGAGTCGCCACTTCCGCCAAAATGCATACTGCAGTTATGCAAGCATTTTGAAGTGAGCGGCAGCTGTGTGACGTATGCATTTTTCACAACCAATCAGCACTCAGAATCTCAAGCCGATTTGTTTTCAAGTCGGTTTGCGGTGTTACAAAGGACTGTAATCGAACTAAGCTAGCGTTTTAACGGTATACGTCGAAGTGAACAGGGTGGTTTAGCTCACGCCGATTTAACAACCGTTTTAAGGGGTTACAAAGGGCTATTTCTCAAGTCGGTTTAGGAGTTAAACTGACTTCACGTCGACGTAACTAGTCCCTTGTAACCTCGGTCATTGTTATACCTAATTTTCAAGCAAATTTTGTTATCATAATATATATGGTAAAAATTATTTAACCGAAAATTCGATCCAGTTGATTTAAAAATTTTTTTTTTTACATACTATTAAAAACAGAATTCTCTACAACTTGATTCCAATAATTTCAACTGTTAATCACTATTTGTCCCTGTAATTACGTGATGACTTAAAAATTCAGAGGCTTATCGCCTATAAAGTTATCTCTGCAACTATACCCCTAACAAATAAGCAACATTTTGTCTGACAGACGTTCTTTCAAATGTGGTCGTCCTATCTTACTGTTAGTAGTCATAAATTTACACTAATTTAAAGTTAAGTGCCACGTTGTATTTCAATGTTGTTTTTGCATAAAAGTTAAGCTCATGAGCTTAAATAATAAAAGTTATTTACTAATCTAATTAAGAATAGAGAAAAAAATTAGACAGGAGTTGAAATAATATGTGGTCCAGAAATAATTTTACAACAGCAAATGCTGACATTTGAAAAAGCAATAAAATTCCACGTGTTCTTTTACTCTATTCAGTTTTTGTCAATTTAGAGAACAATACGAGCTAAAAACCTGCCATGCGTCAGTGCGATGCACCTGTGCATCATCCAGTGAATAGAAAAAAACGGTATAAATACTAATACTAGTAAACGATTCAGTCAACATTCTACGTGTTAGTCAAACGTCCTTTTGAAGCATGTACCTTTTAATATTCATCACCATGTTCCTTCTTAGCGGTAAATGGTATTACTAATTCATGTTAATTGTCAAATCTAAAAATCTCCATTGTCATAAAATATCAAATAATCAGAATTGCTATTCCTTACATTTTTCTCTTCTACAGGAGTAAATTACAGTGACTGTAGTTGCAATTTTACCGAACTTACTCAGACATGCCAGTAAGTAATATTTGTCCTACAATTCTAATTTCGTTGAAGTACTCATAAATGAACTTAACTTGTACTAAAGGGATTTAGAAAACAATGTGCAAGTCTGTGTTTATCGTACAGTTTCAAATACATTAATACGTTTACAACCGGTCATTGATGGAGCATGTTCATAGTAAGATAATTATTATAAAGTAAGGCTTGATAATACAAATATTTTAGTATATACAAACAAACTGCCTCCCCAAATCCTACAACAGAAACTGGATCATGCACTCAAAAAGTGTACGACCAATGTATGTAAGTATAGCATTATTTCCTGATTTATTTCGAACCGCACTTTACTAATTTCATGTTTGAATTACACTCGTTTTGTTTTTTAAATAGGACTATTCAAAGTGGAATTTACAACTGTACAGGCAGTGATGTCTTTTCAAAGTCTATTTGTGACGAGTATGTAATTCCAATTACAGTTAGTTAGGAGAGTTGTCTAACATAAAAATAATCGAATATTTAGAATTAAACAAGCAATTCCGCCTTTAACTTCTTGGATAATTAATGGTAACCTTACAGAGGGATTGATTACCGTTGGAATAAATTTGATCGTTAAAGATAAATAAAAATAATAATGAATACGAGCAAATATGTGTTGAAAATATTTTCTTTAGGGATGAAAAAAATGTACAATCGCTTTAAACTTGATTTATCTAATAATTAATACAAGACTAATTCACTCAACGATTCAACTTGTATCAAATTAATCTCTTCAACCTTCTATTGCATGTATAAGTCATCAAAACGAATCCTGAACATTGGGGTTAGGGCCCGATTTAGGGACAAAACAAGCCACCCATCCGCCGCATAGACAAAGTCGGACATTTACGCACAATAAGTCTAGTAAAATTGGTTAATCTTCCCTTTTTGTGGAACTGAAATTTACTTTTTATTAATTGATGCTGTAGTTGTTTTTAGTAAATAAAAATAACAGTTATAGCAGTCTGGTTTAAAAATATGCTCAGAAGATTTAATAATATTAAATTTCTAACCAGGCTGGATACTGTTTTCCTGCGATAATATAAACTTAATTGGTTTAAAGTTATTAGAAAACTTTTTTAAAGCTCTTAAAGAGGCAGCTGAATCGTATTAATCACGCAAAACTATGCAGGTTAATTACAAACTGTAACTACATAAGTAATTCTACTTGCAAAATCTGTTTTAATATTGAAATAAAACCTCATTGCAGAGAAATATTAAATCTCTTAATTGATTGGATTGCTCATATGTTTATTACGTTCAACTGACATTATTGACCAAGTATTACATACCTGTCCTTTTGAGATACCGTAACCCCTTTTCCGTTTCACTTTCCTGACCCCTTTTTCAATTTTTTTATTGAAATAAAAATGTCTAAAGTACGGTGGCAGAGGAGGCTCACTGTTCAATTTCATCTTTCCCAATGAAACTCGACGCACGATAAGGCTCAAAAGTAAGTCGAAGAGGTCCAAAAGTGCTTTCGAACGGCGAGGTTCACGCGACGACGAGAAAGCTCAATGCCACGGAGGCTCATTGTCATTGGTCGCATTTCGAACCAATGAACAAGGGGCTATATCACCTCGTGCCAACCTCTGACCAGCACATGCGCAGTTTGTACCACTTTTGTATAAGTAGAACATGATAACGGGGGCTATATACAAAAGCGACTTTTAGAATTTTACTTTTGACAGTCATGACAAAAAAATACGTCACATTCGCCTGCCAAAAGTGACTTTAACCCTTCGAAATTGATCGCACCTAAGGCTAAACTCACTTCTTTCAAAAATTTTGCATTACACTGCAGTTTTTAGTCATACATTCTTTCATCAGTGAGAACTCTAATTTTTTTTAGTGAGACCACCCCCCATGAATTTTTAAATAAAATTACCCACTAATTGTAATGGGCTTCCAATCTCTCCAGGAAAATTACGTTGGTGTACAGTGGTGTACAATACGAAACTATCAAAGAACTATCAGGAAGTTAAAACTCTTCCTTTTATTATAAATTTCAAGTTTTGACCTAAATTAAAATTCACTTTAAGGGTCGGTACCTCCCTTATTAAACTCCAAACAAGAATTAGAGAGGCAAAGAATATATGAAATTTAAATAATATGACATCGTACATGAATAACAAAACACGCTGGCATTTGAAAAAGCAATAAAATCCCACGTCATCTTCTTCTGCTCTATTCAGTTTCTGTCAATTTAGAGAAATACGACCTAAAAAACCTGTCATGAGTCAGGCGCTGCACCTGTCCAGCAACACGTGAAAAACAAGAAACAGTATAAATATGCAAGTTCGACTTCAGTCAACATTCCACTTGTTCGCCAAACGTCCGTTTCAAACATGTATTTTTTAATATTCATCACCGTGTTCCTTCTTAGTGTGGTAAATGAAATTACCAATTCTATTTAAGTGTCAAATCTAAAACTATCTCGATCTGTCCTCAAGTATTGAATGATTTAACAGTTTGGTTATTCTTTACATCTTTCTCTTCTACAGGAATAAATTACGGCGCATGTGCTTGCAATAAAACCCTACTTGCTTCAACATGCCAGTAAGTATTTCTTTGTACTACATTTATAATTTCTTTGAAGCATTCGTAAGTGAATTTAACTTGTACTAAAGGAATTTAGAAAAGAATGTGCAAGCCTGTGTTGATGCTACAGATGTTGAAGCGCTAGGGTTAGAGGCATTATTCCTGTTACAATCGGCCATTACCTCAACATGTGAATAGTAAGGTGATAATAATTATAAAGTAAGGCTTAATAACACAAATATTTTAGTGCATACAAATACACAGTAACTAGCCCCACAAATCCTGCAACAGGAACTGGATCATGCACTCAAGAAGTGTACGACCAATGTATGTAAGTTGTATTATTTCCTATTCTATTTCCAACTGCACATTTTACTAATTTCATTCTTGAATTGCATTCGTTTTGTTTTTAAATAGGACTGTTAAAAGTGAAATGGACAACTGTATCAGCAAAGACTTACTTTTGAAAAAGTCTAACTGTGACGAGTATGTATAATTACAATTATAGTTATGGAGTTGTCTAACATAATAATGATCAAATATTTAGACTCAAACAATTAATCCAGCCTTTATTTCTTTTGGAGAATAAAGGGGTACTGTCAATCCCTTTAAAGAAGAAATGATTGCCTATGATAATATAAATTTGTTCTCTAAAGATAGATAGATAAATAAAAATAATAATAAATACGAGCAATACGTCTTAAAAATATTTTCTTTAGTGTTGAAAAAAAAAAATGTACAGTCGGTTTAAACTTGATTCTACTCATCTAATACCACAAGGCTAATTCACTCAACGATTCAACTTGCATCAAATTAATCTGACGCCATTCAACCTTCTATTGCCTTTCAATGTATAAGTCATTAAAATGAATTCTGGACATTCGATATGTTTAAATTTCTGCTATTTTATCAACATGTCCAATTGTTAAACGTAAAAATTTACCCGAACTCATCTATTTGAAAGCACGAACATTAACGTACAATTAGTGTAATAAAATTAGTTACTCCTCCCATTTCGTGAGCCCGAAATTAACTTATTAATTGATGATCTGTAATTTTTTTTTGATAAATGAAAATTACCATTAGAGCCTGGTTTTAAAATATGCTCAGAAGGTTTAATAATATTAAATTCTTAACTAGGTGACACTAGCTGTATTAAACTGTACTGCGGCTTAGGCGAATTTAAAAAACGTGACGTCATTAGACATGATCCGCTGTAAAAATCAGTTAACAAATGTGACGTCACTGGTTGTAAAACTCACCTAAGACACAGAGTTTAGTTTCATATTTGAATACATCTAGCGTTTTCATTGGCTTGAAGTTATTCAGAAAACTTGTCAGTTTTATTTTACTGTTTTAATATAATTAAAGCAAACAAACTATTATATCATAGATGAAGACAAAGTTAAACATTTTTAAAGGGTTCTTAAATAGGCCGCTGAATCGTATTATAATAAAGCAAAACTCAGCAGGTTAATTACAAACGTCTGCCGTAACTAGTTAAGTAATTTTACTTGCAAAAATTGTTTTAATATTGAACTAAAACCCCAATGTAGAGAAATCTGTAAATATTAAAGCTCTTAATTGATTCCATTGCTCACATGTTTATTTAATAATTACCGATATTGAAATGTACTTTTCGAGTTTTTTTTTTTTCTCAAGTATAAGTTAAAAACGACGAATAGAAGGATACATAACTGACAGAAAAAATTTGTCGCTCACTGTGATAAACACACACACACATAAATTATTCAAAGTTTTATGAAAAATTTATAAAGTGAAATGCGACTAATCTTAAATTTTTTGCACTCTATTGCCTCATAGAAAAACGGCCTAACCAAAACGTTCAAAATCAGTAACACCCATTAATAACAAAAGATTAAAGGCGATTAATAATTTGATTAACTTAATTTTTAATTAATCAGGTATAAAGACGATTTCTATATCTAATTTTCAAGCACATTTTGTGAAAATTTGTTGTTGCCTTTTGTCAATCGTTTATTGAAACGGGTTGACGTCAACTGGCATTGACAAGTGAGTAACGCATTGCAAACTTGTCCTTTCGAGATATCTTAACTCTTTTCCGTTTTGTTTTCCTCACCCTTTTTCTGATTCACTCGAATAAAAATGTCTAAAGCCAGAGCATGCGTCTTTAAATCCATACCATCCATTGATCAACATGCCCTAATACAAACATCAAAGTTTCATTCTGACTGACATTCTTTCAAATACGAAAGCCCCTCACTATCCTACTTTAAACTTCACTCATTCAAAGTTTATGTGGCAAATTATATTACAATTATGTGTTTACTTACAGAATAGTTTTTTTCTAATGTCACATTTACACTCTGGCAATGCTGAACTCGTTTCTATTCCTATTAGTTGTTACAATTTTTGTTCAACTTATTCAATCAATAAAACAATAGTTTTCTACTAAAATTGTAATGTGCCAATATGACTGAAGGACGTTTGTGCATTAAGAGTAAAAAACTGTCACGGGACTATCCGAAAGTTATAACTTTTCTTTTCCTAATGTCAGGTTTTGTCCTAAATTAAAATCTGACTACAACGGGGTTCCCTTGGCTCCTTAAATTCTAAAAACTACCAAAAAAAAAAATGCAATATAAACCGCAGGATTAAACTTGTACATAAATAATTGCAACATTCATTCTAAAAAATGGAACAGGAAATTTCTATCAGAAACATTGTGAAAAAGGAACGAAATCACACGACCTTATTTTGCCCTATTCAATTGACAGTTTACGAAACTACATGTTTGTGCTGCACTTGCTAAAACAATATAAATACGCAGGTTCAATTTCAGACAGCATTCCACGTGACTCTGGTGCCTTGCCTTCAAGCATGAACCTTTTAATGATTATCACCGTGGCTCTTCTTAGCGGTAAACGAAATTATGTCTTAAATGTCTTAAAAATTTTTACAAAATTTTGCAATTGTTTCCCACTTTACATCTTTCTCTTCTACAGGAGTAAATTACAGTGCCTGTAGAAGTTGCAATTTTACCGATCTCGAACTTTCTTTAAGATGCGTGTAAGTATTTCTTTGTACTACATATCTAACTTCGTTTAAGTATTAATAAGTGAATTTAACTTGTACTAAAGGCGTTTAGAAAAGAATGTGCAAGCTTGTGTTGATGCTACAGACGATGAGACAGCGTTAGAGGCATTACAATCGGTCTTTGCCACAGCATGTTCATAGTAAGATAATTATTATAAAGTAAGGCTTAATAACACAAATATTTTAGTATATACAAAACTAGCATCCAATACCTTACAACAGAAACTGCATCATGCACTCAAGAATTGTACGACCAATGCTTGTAAGTTGAAAACTCTCCGGTTTTATCTCGAACCGCACATTTTACTAATTTAATTTCATACTTGAATTGCACTCTTTTGTTTTTTAAATAGGACTCTTCAAAGTGGAATGGACAACTGTATCGACAGAGATTTCCTTTTGAAAAAGTCTAACTGTGACAAGTATGTAATTACAAATATACTAAGGAGAGTTGTCTAACATAATGATCGAATATTTAGTCTCAAAAAATTAATCCAGCCTTTATTGGCATCGCTAACCACTATAAAGGATGACTCAGCTGAGCTGACAGAGTAACGCATTGCATATCCGTCCTTTTGAGATACCTTAACTCTTTTTCGCTTTGTTTTCCTCACCCCTTTTTTTGATTCACTCGAATAAAAATGTTTAAAGCCACAGCACGAGTCTTTAAATCCATGCCACCCGTCAATATAGAACATGTCATAATACATGGGAAAAATTCTTACAAAATGTTCCCGTCAAAAATTCGATTCATTTGATTTTTTCAAAAAAAAATTTCCACAACTTTTAAACATTTACGTAGCACAATTTATATCATCCCGTTTTTTAAATGACTAAATCTAGATATGGGTTCTTTACAGACAAAACAACCTTCGTCTACTATACTGATTTGACCATAGAAGATGGGGAAGGGGGAGAGGGCTCACTAAAATACAAATATTGGGGGTGAAAGAAACATGGGAAAAAGTTACACCTTTCCCACCTATGAGAGCTCACGTTTTTTGCAGTTTAATCCAACACTACATGTCTAAATTTCGGGTTAAAACGATAACCTAGACCCGGACACAGGGTTCACAAAAAACAATTTTGTTCTCGCAGCTAATTGCCGTGAGAAAACTTTATACTCACGGAAATTTGAACTAAACTCACGGCAAAAAATAAAAATTGAAATTAAGTTAAAAACACAACTTTCAGAGTCAAACTATTAAGCCTTGGGCTTCGATAATCATTTTTATGTGTAATTGTCAAAGTCAAAAAACTCCCGGCAAAACCGTGAGCTTTTGGTGAATCCTGCGGACATGAAGTAAAAAACGAGGGGGGAGGGGATTGAAGTTATCTCATACTCTCAATACAAACCCTTAGTCTGAAGTTTTTTATGAGCGCGCATTTAACGCACTAGACTTAACTAACACCGGGAAAAGTTGTTCGGCACCCTCGACCTTGAGGGTGGAAATGCCCGCAAGTGGATATGATTACGTTAATTAGTAGAATTAGAATAGATAAGTTACAAAATCTCAAGATAACATCTGCTTCTCATCACGTGATACGGTTTAAAAAATGTTTATATATGCAGTCATTGCTTTCAAAATTTGAGTTCACAGCTATTTGATAAAGTACGAAGTCCACATGAAGCTTCTAGGGGCCATCATTTTTCTACTTTGCGGTAAACAAAATTTGTAACACATAAAGCTAAAAATCCACTACCCAATCCTATTATTTGTCTTTGGTTAGCATATAGTGTATATATAATTCATTTCGTTTATACTTCACTAACTCAAAGTTTGTGGCAAATTATATTACAGTTACGTGTTTACTTAAAGAACAATTATTTTCCAATGTCACAATCCCACTCAGGCAATGCTCTGAATTCTTATCTATTCCTGTCAGTTGTTACAATTTTTTGTTCAACTTATTCAATCAATAAAACAATATAATTTTCCACTATAGTGTAATTGTAATGTGCCTCCCACTTCTCCAAGAATTTAACATGACTGACGGATGATTGTAGTATTCAGTAAAAAAATTGCCATGGGAGATTGGATTGTCCGAAAGTTATAAGTTATAACTTTTCTTTTCCTAATTCAAGATTTGTCCTAAATTAAAATTCACTACAATGGGGTTCTCTTGGCTCCTTACATTCCAAAAATTAACAAATAAATGCAACATAAACTGCAGGATTAAACTTGTACAGAAATAATTGCAACATTTATTTTAAAAAATGGAACAGGAAATTTCTACAACAGAAACATTGTGAAAAAGCAATAAAATCCCACGACTTTGTTTTGCTCTACTCACAGTCAGTTGACAGTTTGCGAAACTACTTGTCTGTGCTGCACTTGCTAAAACAATATAAATACGCAGGTTCATTTTCAGACAGAGCATTCCACTTGACTCCCGTGCCTTCAAGCATGAACCTTTCAATGATTATTACCGTGGCTCTTACTGTTAGCGGTAAACGAAGTTACTAATTCAAATTGCATTATGAGCCTGTTATATTTCATATCTCGAAGTGTCCTAAAATATGAATAATTTAGAAGTTTTCCTACTTATCGCCTTTTTCTTCCACAGGAGTAAATTACAGTGCTTATGCTTGCAATATTAATACGCTTGCTTCAAATTGTCAGTAAGTACTTATTTTCTAATGTATATTTCTAATTTTGTTGTATTCATACGTGTATTTAATTTGTACAAATAGGACTTTTGTGAACACCCTGAAAGCCTGCATGGATTCTATGTATGTTATGCAAGATCTAAAACTACTTTCAATAATTACATCAGCATGTTCAAAGTAAGATAATAACTGTTATAAAGTAAGGTTTAATAACAAATATTTTAGTGCAGTCAATCAAACTATTACACCAAACGCTAATGGCACGTGCAGTAAAGATGTGCTCAAACAATGTCGGTACGTTATAACATTTCCCGTTATTATTTCGCTGTAAAAAGTTCTTATTTATTTTTTTTTTAATAGGGCTCTTATATCTGATGTAGATTGTTCCTTCATTAATGTCAAATACAATTTTTTGGCAAATGTTCTAGGACTCGTTTGTACCAACATCAGGTATGTAATTACAATAAAACAATTAAGAAAATCGTGTAACTTAATAATGATAAAATTATTTCAGGATTGTTTAAAATTAACTTTGCTGAATTAAAGAAATGAAATGCGTCATTGTCAGTCACTTTAAAAAAAACTAGACTACATGTGAAAATATAATTTTGTTTCTTACCCCTAAATAAAAATAATAATGAGCAATATGTCTTAAAAATTTTCACAAATTTTACAATTGTTTCACACGTTAGAACACAAGCATCAAAGTAATCCCATCAAAACATTACTGCCCCTATGACGATAGGGCTGCTTGTAATAAATAGATGGTCAAATCCTAAATTCCGGACCGAGTTATACATACACCGCACGGCCGCAAAGCTTTACATCTCGGACTATTCGCAAATTACGTCATTCTAGATAGACGCTTGTTAAGGAGCTGCTCGAGATGGGGGACCGCTATTCACTTTCTTAATCGTGGCAGGTGAGGAAAGTTAAATAGCTGTAGAGTTGACTATAATTTGATAGCTTGGGAAGGGAGCTGCGACGTGTTGATGCTATATTTCCTTCTCCTCAACATAATTTTTAAATAATTTTATCTTAAAAAATATTTAACTACATTCTTATTTTCAATTTTACGGTTTTACCCTCTCCGAGATTTTTTTCTTCCCTTAAATATAATCTTAAAAATTGACCTGTAATTATTAAAGAAAAGCAGTACTTAAATCTGAACTTTTATACTGGAGATAAATAATTATTAGACTTCCAACATAATGTGGTAGCATCCAGTCTGTTAAATTAAATTTTATTTTTAATTCCTATGAGTTAGTCTTTCGAAAATTTGTCTCTATCTACCTTTAATTCTCTCTTTCAATTTTAATGTACT
>JAQGAS010001391.1:0-20136 GCA_034686365.1 Pachymerium ferrugineum | reverse complement strand
GTAGCAGAAATAATTATACATAAATCTTAATCTTAATTTTAAAAAATAAAAAATTGTCCTATCACAAGTGCAAATTAGTTTAAACTAAAATTCTATGCATTTAATAAAATCACATTTGTTTAAAAAGTTAAAAAATTTTCTTACGTTCTGGAAATTTCCTTTCGTTTCAACTGAAAATAGGACTACTTAATTATTCAATTTTACCTTAGTTTTGTTATTTCTTCAACAACTTTTCACACCAGTGTAGTTGCTATAATCAAAACACCGTAGGCGGCTGACGAGTTAGCAATAGTAGCAGGCGAGAGAGCAATGGTGGTTGTTCTGCACGTGACAGAGAAGTGGTATGTGGTATCGCTTCACCTCGTATTGTGTCTTTCGGTGCTGCCATCTGCGGAGCATTTAGTAAACATAAAGAAAATTTATTCTATTCAAATACTAAATTATAAGTTTATACCTTGAGTAGAAATCCTGTTTAATCTCACATGCATTTTTACAAATCCATTTTTTAACGGAATATGACGTATTTTTTGAAAAAAATTCGATTCCAGGCAATTTCACAGCTCAATCTGAAGTAAATAAATTATTTATACATTGAGTAATTTTTGTTATAAGCATAATAAAGCAAAAACAGAAATTACAGTCAAAATGTTTTTAATAGTCAATAAATATTACAATAAAAAAAACTCTGGCACATAGTGCGGAAGACAGAAAATAAAAATTATACAAACTAAATTTACAAAAAAATATATTCGGCTCGATAAAATGTTCAAAATTAATGGGAAATATTTTTTTATTGCACAGCAATTGAATCCTATAAAAAATAACGATGCGTGTTCGAAAATTAAACGAATGTCTAAAACCTGCTTAATTCTCGCCTAGTCACTGAGACTACAAATAATTACAACAGAAAATACGCAAAGCAAAGTTACACAATTTGAACATTTTCTATATGTGATGACTCTTTAAAAATTTATAAACCATATCAACAACAGAGTAAGATGCAAGATGTTCGTTAATAATATCAAAGTACAAAATTTTTATATATTTTTTTCAGTTGGTTAAGTTCAGAGTAATGCAAAAATGTAACTTTTCGTTATCACCATTTCAGATCTTTTAACTTACAGGCTACTTCGAAATTATAACAAAAAATAATATAATCTGTATCTCATAAACATTATAAACTTCTCCCAGTTGTAACCACTTTATACAATTTGCATTAACTTGAACTTTACCTTTTAAATTATTTAACTATAAAAAGTTAATACATTATAATAAGAACTTCCAATACACAATTACCTTTAAACTGATTTTTTATACAAACCACAAACAACTTTTGTTAAAAATTTGTCTCTATTTATATAAAGTGTAAAACTTTATTTTAGTAATCTACTTTGGCCAAAGCGTTTCTCCAAAGGGGCATATAAAATGATGTATGACAATAAGTCTATCATTATAAAAGGGGGTGAGCAGTTTAAAGTACAATGATTGAATCCAATGAGATGATGAGCAATGAATTTTGATAAAATTCAATGTTAATATACAATTAGAAATGACTTTTAATATCACCGCACTGGAAGTTTCAAGTCAAAATAAAAAATTTCTCAAATACATATAAGGTAGACATACACAAAACTACCTCCCTTAATAATTATTTTTAAAGAGTCTTTGTGGGAGCTGCGAATTTCATCCAATTTCTAATTTCAGAATTATAATAAAAAGCATGTATCACTACATCAAATATAATGTTTTTTCCGTCTACTTAATATTTTATAATATTTTCATTTCAATATGTAAACAAATAATCAAACAGACAAATACTTAATTAAAGCTTTTTTTCCCCAAAGACTCTTATGATTTAATAGGTGTAAACTTTTTGTAGAAAAAAAATTTCGAGGGAGAGAAAAAAACCAAATCGGTTTTGTCTTAAACAGTAAAAGAAGTTCTGCTATAGCAAAGCTAATTCTTTTTTATAGGGAAGGCATTCACTTATGGAACGTTAAACATTTCATTACGGCAATAAAAAAATAACACAGTAAGGAAACGAGCAAGCAGGCAATAAGGAAGATGACAAGTTGCTAACTTTTTTCCTCTGCAGAAAGAATTTTCTCCTTATTAATTGTATAATACACTTTTTTTTTCCTTCCTACGTATTAAATCTTTAAAAATTCTTTTTGTTCAAATGGTAATAGTTACTAGATTAACTAGAGTAACGCCATCTTGTGTTGAAATATGAAAAAAGAATTATGTACAGTTGTTTTTGAGATGGCGTTCGTCTCACCTTCATCATACTGTAGATACTATTTGTTCAACTTTAACCAGTTCGTGGGATTGCCCACCCCCACCATGTTTTATCTGGAGAACTTCTTCAGAGGGCATTGTAGCTGAACTTCGAGAGCCAGAAAGTCGTAAAGAATAACTACTTGTTCCGGGATTGTCGGATGTTGTGTCGTCTGGCAGTTGGGATTGAATTGCATTGCGCATTTTCTGCGAAAAATAATTACGTGTTATTTTCAGCTGATTGGATTACAAATATTAATTCTCCATGATAAATTGAGTGATAGGGTATAATAATAGATACAGTATTAGTTAGGGATAACGTAAGGGCAGACTATGAAACAGAAACTAATTAGGTGAAGAATATATTGGCATAATAAAAGTTGATACTGACAGTCAGAAAATTGTAAACGAAACTTTTAAGATTGTTCTGTCTGTAAAGCAAATACTTACTCCCCACAAAGTTCGGCCTGGTGCTTTACATACAGCAGTAATAGCCAAAACAGGGATACAAGCAATTGACACGAATGCAATTCCCCATCCAACACCTTCAGCCCAATCCGGGTATTTGTAAGTTCGGTTATAAGTCAATGGTCTGTATTCCATCAAACTGAAAACCCACACAGCCTATTAAAAAAAAGTGTTTAAAAATAAGCATCTCATAAAACAAATTTCTACAAACCAAAATGGTCAAGGGTGCAACCACCCACCAGCAAAGACGGATAAAAATGGAGGGTAATTCACCCGTCATTTCTTGTATATTACGAGCAAGCCGACCAGCACCTGGAATATTAAACTCAATAAAAATGGAAGTTGAATTTTTATTACGTAATTGAATTGAAACGAGTTTTACCATAAAACCATACAATGGCGACTACTTCAAAAAATGCTAAATAAAGAAGTGAGATAGCAGCAGCGTAATAATCCATTAGTTGGAAAAAATAAATACCGCCCTATTGGGTTATAAAAAATATTACTTATAATCGACTTATCTTTAAAATTAAATTATTACCTTTGTAACATTTGGTAAACCGCAGATAAAAGCAACTATGCAAACGATGAGGACAAGAACTTCATGCCGCTTTATACAACATTGAAACGCTTCGCCAAAAGCATCACGGAGAC
This sequence comes from Pachymerium ferrugineum, assembly GCA_034686365.1. Lineage (NCBI taxonomy): Eukaryota > Metazoa > Arthropoda > Chilopoda > Geophilomorpha > Geophilidae > Pachymerium > Pachymerium ferrugineum. The sequence continues at coordinate 16,737 of JAQGAS010001391.1, read as the reverse complement.
TGGTAACGACTACTTCGACTGTTGCGAACTGAAATAAACATCGTATAATCTTACAATCTTGTAGAAAATTTATATTGAGATGGTTCAAATGGTAATAGAATGTCTTTTGGAAAGTCATTCATAGGGTAAATTATAATGAGAGGAATCTCATGAATTAAAAAGCAAGTTGATGGTACCACCTGCATTTGTTATTTAAATTCCATTTATGTTACTGTCACACTTTAATAGGTTTAATGCGCGACCACAAGTCGGCGACACATACCGTGGTCAATGTAACGTCAACGGAATGATTCGTTGAACATTTGCAATTGTTACCGTATTTGGACAATTCATGCAGAAAATGTAAACGTTTTTATAGTTGTTGGAGATATGAAATCATTTATTATCTCTCGTTTCACTTTATTTGGCCCGTTTAATTCATGGTACTTCCTCTTTAATATTCAACCCTAAGTCAAATGAAATTGTTTATTTTTAAAATGTTATGCTTAAATTTTAACCCAAGTTAGGCTGCAATCAACCATCAGAAATTGGACCAATATTGACTTAATTTAAATTATTTTGACGCATTTTTGGTTTATATCCACCCCATTTCACGCATTAACCCAAGTTGAGTTGAATGGTTGACTTAATTGCGGTGCTGAACTGGGGCTAATATTAACTCTAGGTTTTACGTTTACCTTTATTTTAGAGAGAGCACTTACTTGGCTGTCTAAAGCTAGAAATAGTAGTAATGCGAAGAAAAGAACGGCCCAAATATGAGGCATTGGCATTTGCAGAAAAATTGTTGGGTATGCCACAAATAATACGCCGGGTCCTAAATAAGAACAAGAATTTTAGTTAATCAAGGTATTAAGCTTACATAAGAGTTCTATTAATCAGATTTTAATTTTTTAAATTTTACCGTTAGAAATGCCCGCTGTTTTTATGCAGCAAGAATCAGTAATAAACAGTTAAAATATCTTTTTACAAATACATATGGTTTGGGTTGTACCTTCCGCTATAACTCGGTCCATTTCTTTATTTTGTTTGTGCGCCAAGTGACCAAGAGTAGAAAAAACGACACAACCGGAAAGAATACTTGTGGCAACGTCGACAAAACTTACGATTAAGGTGTCCCTAAAACAACCAATTGTTCACTCAAAATGTGAGACATCAAAAAAATAAATCAGCCAAATGAGAGATACTGTAGAATTTACAGTTTTCAACACAAAGTTCGAAGAAAAAACTTTGTTTTGTGTCACCAGATGGCGGATTCGGCATTGACAATGTGTGTAAGGACATAGTGGAGTTATGTACTAACCTGAGAATGTTATTATTAAATTTATTGTAACTTGCATAAGCGATCAGAGTTCCAAAAGCTATTCCCAGAGAATGAAAGTTCTGAGCAGCTGCATCTACCCAAACCTAAAACACACAAATTTGTCACAGATTAAAAACGAAAACGAAACGAGAAAAAAATACTTTATGTTCCATTATTGCATCCCAATTAGGCCTAGCCAAATGAAGCAAGCCCTGAACAGCGCCTTCTAACATGACACTCCGTACCAAAATTGCAACCAACAAAATATACGGCACAATCGCAGTAAAGTAAACAACCTAAAACACCAAACATAAAAAAAATATAAGGAGAAAAAACTTATACCTACTTAATAACTCAAGGATCAGGAAAAAAGTACCTTTCCAGACGATTTAACACTCTTGCAAATTGCAAAATAAACCAAAACCCAAGCTACGAAGAGAGCGAGAACCAACTCCCATCTCATGTCACCGGGTCGATCGATGCCATCACTCATCTCCAAAACTTTGTGACTGAAAAGAAAAAATTGAAAAAAATGTTGAAGAAATACAGTTGTACATCTTACTCATAGAATTCCTGTGCGGGAGTTTTTGATTCGTTTGGCCGAATCACTTGCGAAGTTGACGAATTTGCCGTCAGATTGCGGTCGCAGTGAATCGTATTCCATTTGTTTCCACATCGCGTCCAAGGTAAATCACCACGAAGACTGTTGAATAGGTAAAAAAGCGTCCATGCGACAATCACGTTGTAGTAGGTGCATAAGAGGAAGGATACGACTACAGTAGCCAGGCCTGCACCTGTGGAATTGAACAGAACGATCAATTGACCCCCTTGATGCTTCACTGCACATCGTCTTGAATGCGAGGTCAAAGGTGGGAATCAAAGCTGTGTCCGTGTGTTAAGGTGGTCGTAAATTGGTAAATAGTAGTTTAAATGTTAGGGGAAAGGAGGTTGATGAAGTTCACCTGGTGGATACAATTGGAAAATACATTTTTTTATTGAAAACATTGTTTCAATATCCTTTTAATTAAGAAATTTATTTTTACATTATTGATTTGTTTGTTTAATTTTAAAACAATAAAAAGATTTTTATAAGGTTTTTGAACTTTCTTAGGGCGAATAACAACCAGTAAATTTGGAATACATTTCAAAAAATTGCTCTCTTCAATTCAAATATTACTACTCACACTCTCAAAAATTAATACTGTCAAAACAAATCAATAAAAAATTCCATTTTGCCTATTCATTCTCCCATTTCAAAGACATGTGCATTTCTTTCATCCTGTTTGAGTTTGTGTTAAAAACCCCAGCGGCCAAACTGTCGCTTGCCCATAAATTGATTTCAAGCCAAGAGGAGAAGGAAGCAGCACGGCAATCAGAGCGAAAGAAAAGAAAAAAAAAAAAGAGACAAGATGAGGTAGCGTTTTCCAATACCACACAATCTGTTCAGAGCCCCTATAATGTTAATTGAAACGATTATACAACCTGCACTTTTTTCTATCACTCACCAAAACGGTTTATTTCCTCAAGTAAATCTTCCTCTTTTCACTTAAATACTTTAAGAGCTCGAAAAGATTGGAAGCGGCAAAAGTGTAGTCCTTGGTGCTTTACAAACACACCATTAAAGATTAAAAGTTTTCTTAGAGAGAAAGAAAAACTCTCAAGACTGCAAAATTTTATTTTTTTTTTTTTTTGAATAATTAATGGGTTAAAGGTTTAAGAGTTGTTTATTTATGAAGTTAATTGAGTGGCAATTAAATGCGGCTTAATACATGTTGTGGGTTAAATTTTGAAGTTGCTTTTAAATTTAAAGTTGGAAAAATTTATAAAACTTTAAAGCCCTTCAAAATGTGGTTAAAACAGATTAAAGTGAATGAATTACATATTTTGGCTAAATTGATTTAATATTGGGTCTCAATTTTGATCACACTTGGAACACACTATTGAGACATATTTTGCCCAAATTTGATTATTGGGCCCAGTGTAAGTTGTGGGTGAATATTAATACCTCACTTAATAAAAAATCGAAATGTAAAAACAGTTTGAAGGTGATTATTTTTCACTAGTAATAACACAAGTGCACTGATGCTGGGTATGGAAGCCTTTAGGAGCCACTACATTTTTGTGCCTTTGTCATAACCCTTTTAAACCACTTGAAATATAATGAATTATAAAACGGTACAATTTCGGAAATGATTTTTTAAGGAATCATTGGCGGCTTTCTCTAGCTTGAGTCCCATATTTTACTGCAGACTTTCGCAAGAAATTGAAATCTCTGCTGTAACTGCTAGAATACTATGTGTGTACATCTTTATCTTTCAGTGAAGTTGTAAACAAATATAGAAAAAAAATTTCGCTTACCTTTGAAAAGTGGGCAGATCTTCTCAAGTGCCCCAACTGGACCCATTCGTGTGTATTGGCCAACTGCCAATTCCAGGTACAAAAGAGGAATGCCACAGAATATCAAAATGACAAAATAGGGAACGAGGAAAGCACCTGATAAAATAAATTTTTACTTGATAAGACATTTTTTAAAAAGAAAACTTGATTTCAATCACCTACCTCCACCATTTTTGTAGCAAAGATAAGGGAATCTCCAAATATTCCCCAGTCCAACCGTATAACCAATACAGGCAAGAATAAATTCAGCGGAGCTGCTCCACGTGTATCGCTGGGGTCGGGCCTCCAGCTCCAGCCGAAGCATCGAGTCATTGAAGTCAGACCTGTGATTAAAATAATCAGATTGATCATCTATATCTAATTTAGATTGATCGTAAAAATCTAATCTTAGCGTGTCAGTGTAAGGAAAAAAAACCTTACTCGTCTTATACGATCCACTTTTACGAGAGAAGTCTCTCGTAAAACGTACAACTTAATTTGTTTTCAGTTTACCAATTCTAGCAGTTACAAAAGATTGGTATTGTAATGTCTATTGATGCACAACAAATCGTGAGATTTGTATCCCTTATTTAAGGGGATCACATGTTATTGATCCTTGCAATTGCCCATCAACTTAATTATTAAATTTAAGACCATTTGTTAGCAATCTGTCAGAAACAAGCAAATCCAATCTAGAAAATAAATGTAAAAGAAGAGTAATAGAAGTGCATAGTTTAATTATCAAGACTTGTTTTCCCCCTTAGTCGCCACAATAATGCGATAAAACTTCTTGCACATTCCTCCCCTGAAGGAACAGTGGCCATTATTCAATCAATAAGTTGGAAAATCTCGTACTAACCCAAATGTTAAGTAATTGAATTGAAAGCTCGAGTATTAAAGAAGTTGCTACTGTATACAAATACACAAAATTGAAAACACCCTAAAGAAACATAAGTTTCTTTTGCCACAGATAATACAAATATAAGTTAAGGAGGAGTTTCTTACTCTTTAAACATACCTGGGGTTAAATTATAAAATTTGATTCTTGAGTCTAAGCTTTAGTTTGGTTTATTCACGTTTGGTTTAATTTCAGCCGTTAGGCAGCATTTAAAGTACCTTATTAAGCATCTTTTGTTTAACATTAAAGTTTGGTTAATATATCTTAAAGGATGAGGATTATTAAGAAAGTTATAAAGTTTTCAAAAAATTTACAATGATGAAAACAAATGAAAAAAACTAATATTTTAAATTACAAATTTTAGACATTAATCATCATAAATTAATCCACTCTGTCATTAACTTATGGAAAGACTAAGAAGTGATTGATAATTTATAGAATTTATCATCCTGTCAAAATATTCATAATAATCCCCAAAAAATTTTACAGAAAAAGAAAAATCCATTGGCACTTCCTTTCACCTCGGGTCCATTGTCATCCAAAAACCATTATCTCTACTCACTTCCGCTCTAAGCGGTTCGGAAAAAAAAATTACAGGATTAGACAACTCTTCTTGATGGATCCTTGACACATCTTCTAGGCACATACCCAAGGTGAAGATCAGGGGATTCGCTCTCTTTCTCTAGGATCTACCACCCAATAACACCTTCCAGCAAGGATAAGAAAATATCCGACATCCAAACTCTTCTTCTCTCTTCAAAAAACACATTAAAAATAAAATTACGTTGTCCAAGAAAAAAAGTGATAACCAAACTTGCGCACACTCATAAAAATTCTGTGATAAGAGCAAATGGAAAATGTAGCCCTGAAGAGAATTTATAGTTGGCGTGCAAATATAAATAAATATTTCTCCCATAAAAGTTTTGACATTGTCAAGACGAATTGTAATAAAAGAAGAAATTTAATAACGCGCAATTTGTAGTGGAGTATAGGGGCGGGGTTTGTGGTTGATAAACAAAAAGTGAAAAAATATAATCGGCGCCATGGTTTGTTTTTATATTGATTTTAGAAAACAAACATGAATTTGTTTTTTGTAATTTCATTTTTTGTTGATTCTGGTTTTGCGGTATTGAGTTGGCATCTGTCAGAAAACGAAACTGCACAAAAGGAGTGGATGCGTGATAAAACTAACTTTACTCATGAACAGATGACATCCCACAACAAGAAAAATTGCTTCCTGCAAGAGGAAATCGCAAGCACAAATATAAATTGGATCTTCAGTGGAAATTATCTGTGAGATAAGACGCAGTGAAATTCATGGCACGACCAGGATCGTATATCAAACAGATGTAAGAAGCGGAGTAGCACGTTATGTGACACCTAGAACAAATCCTTTTTGTCTGTTGTTTTCAGGATGAAATGAAATGTTTGTTAACACCTAATTCTTGACTGTAAGAGAAAGTAGATTTCTGGTTTGTGCGGGAAAAATGACTTAAAGTGAATGTTATGTTGTTTTAAGTTTCGGTTTTGTTAATAGATGGCGCCATACAAGTAGCTGTGTTTTTAGGTTTTAGTTGAATTAAAACTGATGGTCTTAGGGTATTTTCATTAGGAATACAAAACGTGTGGATACAAAATTCCTATAGTCAGTCAATTAAACACTTAAAAAATGCTAAATTTTAATAAATCTAAGTTGCAGATTCACAATTAATTTGACAATTTAATTTTTATGATATTTAAGTGTTAATTAAATTGTAATTCATCTTCTGGTACCCTTTAATAATAATATTTTTGAGATGGTAGTGGTAATTAAGAAAGTGGTCGGTGTAATAGGCTTTAGGAGAGAAACCACGGCATCTAATGGGAAAGTTAAATATTAAATTAAAATTAAACATAGATGGTTGGCCATACCACAGCGGACAGTTATCCATTTGCGAATTCTGAATATAGATGTCATGTCCCTTACGTTTTAAGGAGTTTTCTACTTAAAGTTTTTTTGAACCTACTAGCTATAAATTTCTAATTGAACCTTTTATAATGAAGATCATAATGACTGAAGGCAAAAAAACCACCATTTACATTGTCGTAAAACTTGCGGCCAATAGTTGGCCTCAGTTTCGTTTTTCATGACTTCAGTTGAGATTTCAACAGTTGCCAAAGAATTACCAAAATGAAAAATGACAGATTCTAGCTTTAATCTTGGAGTAAAATTTACCTTGAACCCGCATCGACGAATAAAACATACGCACCACAGCAATTTTTTTTGTTGAAATTAAAATTTGCAGAACGCATTTCCTTGCAAATTGTTATGAATTTGATCAATACGTGTTAACTACAATTGCACATCCTAAAAGACCCATTTTTTTCATGAAAGAAAAAAAAAAATCTCCATCCTTTTCACAAAATGAAAACCAAAAGTAATAACTCACTTCATCTTCTTTTCAACTTAAAAATCAACAAAATTTTGTCATCTGCCAATTCAATTCGGTATATAAACTGTTACATCGTCTTCATTACTGCAATGGTCAAAATTCAACATGACATGTCAACCCCCCTCAAAGAAATTGAACATCTCCAACTCTCAAGTCAATTTCTCTTTCTGCCTTTATATTCTCTGCTTTTCTTCAACCATCATTTCTAGTTCATTAGACCGCGCCATCTTGTGTCACAAATATTAACTTCCTTTCAATGTTGATCAGTTCTAAGCAACTTCTAAGAACATTACAAAAGTCAATTAACGTTTATCTTTTCTTCAAAAAAAAAAAAAATTCAATTTTACTTTAAACACTTGGCTGTAATTGACTGTCGAAACGAACACGCATTATTGATCAATTTTATAATTTCAATTTTAGTTGAAAATTCAGAATAAACTACTTTTGACGTTAATTTACATCAAAAGCAGGCAGATTATAACCTAAGAACACAAAGAAAGTAGAAAAAGGAAACACGAAAATATTATATGAATAAATAATAAGCTGCCAGTGCGAGGAAACATCATCTCTGGATTAAATTCCTTGAGGAAGCTGCCAAGAACTTGGGCCTACCATAAAAGATGAAGCTGCAAGGCCTCACAGGGAGAGCACAAGTTTGGCTCTAGGAAAATACCGAACAGGCAGTCGTCGGATTAATGAATTCATCCGAACGACGATCTACGAGGTCGACGATTGTAGAGGCCGAGCCAAAAGCCGCTTTTCTTTTCTTTATATTTTTCTACATTTTTTTCAGTTAGAATTCTTTACTGTCATCTGTCATGAAGCCATGTAGGACTTCCCATGTTCTTCAAAGGGTTGAAACAGTTGGGCAAGGGACTTTACACAAGCAATCTATAGAATATGTTGAATACCGAGTAAAAATTGATTGTTTTCTTATTTATTTGGTTGGGTTTAATTTTTTTTTTTTTTAGAATTTTTATAGTTAGTTTTGAGAATTTGACGACTTTAAACATTTTTTAATAATACGAAATGGTTTTGTTTAAAATGCGTGAAAATTTTGTTTACCTGCTTGTTGAGGAAAGGCAGTTGATTGATTTCTTTTCTACTCCAAATCTTTAAATATCTTATCGAAATTTAAATATAGTGAGCAGTATTGTAATTCACAATTTTTTGAATTACAAAGGAGTTTTTCAACGACAAACTGTAAATCTTGTCCATATTTCATTTTTTTTATCTGAGCGACCGTTAAAAAAAATAAAAATAAAATAAGTTTTTCTTAATCATGTAACAATGTAACTGTTTTACGATTTGTTAATCCATATTAACACCACAATTGAAATTAGCTTAAAAAGTTAAACACAATTTATTAATTTTACTATCTCTTGCAAACTTCAATCATTAAAAAAAAATGATGTTTCAAACCTGCTGACCCAAGATGCTGAAAATCCTTCTCTATACAATACAGAAGGGATTATTAACCCGTTCATGAGAGAGGAGAGAAACGGCAAAATCCCCGAATCCTGCAGTTCTCGACGTTTTGTCGGATGAATAAATTCGCTACAGACAAGTCATCACAATCATTTTGACTCAGCTATTTTGTCACAGTAATTCTCTACCAATTATTTCGAGACAGTTATTTTTACACAGATTTTCTTATACATTCAACCCATTAATTTATATAGATTCTCTTTCCTAAACATCATGATTCAGGTTCAATTTCCATTATATTCTAATAAAAGTAAAACTACTTGATTAATATTCTACGGAAACAATACGGAAAATTGACTAAAATCAAGCTGGAACAAAGTAACAGTATTATCTGTGTCTAAATGATTCTTTAGTGAAACGTCAACGTGACAAGATGTCTGTGGCAAAATAGCTCAATCGAAATGACTGTTCCCCCGTCTAACTACTGACATCCAATAATAAAACACGTTCTTTTTACCCTTTTTTCACATCTTAATTTTAACCTCAAGAATATGTTGTATACATTTCCCAAATGTAATAACATCATTATCATTTAACTTTATTGGACAAATCTCCGAATTTTTTCATCACGCATAAACGAGTTGTCATCTTCATCTTCACAATTCAGACTAACCACTCCGACGCTACTTGTCACATGCACAAATTTAGCCCATTAGTTTGTAAATGTAGAAACGCACCGTGTGGCACCAACATTTGTATGCCCGTCTCCATTATTTTCTCCAAGCAAAAAAAAAAAAAAAAAAAAAACTCTTAAACTCGACAGTGCAAATACTCACTTCACTTTTTTATGTCGACCTTAAAGTTCTATTCAATTAACTATACAAATAACTTCACTTTGTTACACCACTAAACCACGTATAAAGCTGAAATTTCTTTATTATTCTATTAATAGTGTTGAAAAATTAATGCGAAAGACTCGATGTGGAAATTGTCTTCTTTATTGACAAGCACCCATTGAAATTTTAGTACATTCATTGCACAATTTTCACAACTCAATTTCCAGCACTCAAGATGGGGTACATCAAAGAGCATCATGCTACCTAACAAACTAAAGTGAAATTTCAACCTTATATAAAATTCGTATTTACATATAAATAAGTTGGGGTAAATTTGCATAGTTTAGCTGTACAGGTTTCAAGTTTCGGCAGTAGATTTCTGTTTTGTGAAATATTGAATCAAAATGCTTGTCCCTTGAGAGTTTGTGTTGTAATAGAATTTTCATGAAATGTCTGTTTCTGAATGATAATAACTTTAAGATTCTTTTCCGCTTTGTCCTAAAATTGAGAAACTTTAACATTTATAATTCAATAATGCAATCAATAGTAAGCAAAGGACACTTAGAAACACTTAATACACTCTTAGTGTGTCAAACTGTGAGTTTTTTTCTTTCTTGCATATAGTTTCTATTTTCCCATTGATGTTATTTGTGTATGACTCACTCACGCAGTAAATCACGTAATAATACGTCACAGGTTAAAAAATCCGCTAATCTGCAATTATTGCTTTTATGTCTTTTACCTTTCCACTTTTTTCTAAAACAGTTATAACACGTCTTTAATCACTAAATTGACAAAACCTTAAAACTCAAAGAATGAAAACTAAAGTACAAAGTTATAAACAGCACGCAAACTGCAAATATGCAGTAAAAAAATCAATAAATTTCCTATAGCCCATTGAATCCTTAAAACTCTATTCGTTCGAAACAAGAGAAGTTTCTAACCTAATGTAAACCTTGGCAAAGTTGTTTACCCTGGGGAATTATTCACCTCACCCAATGCAACTTCAAACGTTGTTCCCAATTTATTCTGTCAACAACCATATGATCAAGTCATCAATTTTATAACGTGTGACACTTTCCCCCCGAAAAAGTTTGTTTTCCCATTCAAGAGATGATGCATTTGGGCGTTCCCATTTTACTAACTTTTCCTACTCAGTGGCCTTAGTCTTCAATGAAACATCCAATTAGGCAAGCACAATAGACGGTAAATTACCTTAAAGTTACATGGCCAGTATTTACACCTGAATGCTCGGATTACAGTAATGAGCAAGTGATTTGTAGAATTGATTACACGTTACTTTATATTTCCTTCTAGATTAAATTAATTTTTCATACATTGCATAGGGAATATAAAAGAAACCAGTTCGATCCAAACTAGCGGTTACAGAATTTGTGAGGAAAATTTGTAAAGAGATGCGAAAGTTCGTTAACATGGATTTCACAAAACCAGTTTCATTGATTGATTTCAAAATGTTTTTTTTATTAATTCTAGTTTTTATGAATTCATTTTTTTTACAAAAACCTTGTTGTGAAAGAAATGATATTCCAAGCTGTCAGCCAAGGCTGCTATTTGTTTCAACGAGGAAGAACGAAAAATAGATAAAGGTGTAGTTAGATGACCTAAAGAAGAATTTTCAGTTTAGAAATATGCATAATAGATAACAAATAATAATAATAATAATAATAATAATAATAATAATATGCATAATTAGATTGAACATGTTTACAAATGATATATTGTAATGTGTACAAAAAGATGTGGTTTAATTGGGTTATTGTTTAAAGCTTTGTGAATAAGGGGGTATGAGCTTCAAAGATGTAATGGCCATTCTCAACTGCGAAAGCCATTATGGCAAGTGGTTAGGCTGTTCCATTCCAGTGGTCTGCTACATATTGCCAATACACATTACTATCAAAGCTTTCATTTTTTTATAAACTTTTATAAATAAAATAAAGAAAGAAGTAGGCAATCATGATAAATGGTACACTTACATTTGAAAAATATTAAAATCTAGCTGTTAGCTCTTTAATATAATTAAAAATAGCAAAAAGTTTTTGTTGTGTTTAACTTGCTCTTTAAATAAAAAAAGTGGAAATGAGGTGAAGCCTGGATTTCTGTAAAATGGGAGTGTAATTTAACGAGAATGGATGCAGATTGCACACCCAAGTTTTCTGTAAAGGGGTGCACACATTTAGAAGATTGCCATAGTTTGGGTAGTAATAATGCCTTAAATCAAATTATAAAATTGTAAGTTTTTTAAGGCTTAGAAATGTTTTTTGAAATGGTGACAGATTTGCTTTACCTCCTATTGTGAAATTATTAAAGGATCAATCAATATCTGATGACAAGTTTATGTAAATAAAGTATTTATACGTATTGACTATTTGATTGAATGTGATTATTTCAATTAATTTTTGATAATTAATTGGTTATTTGCAACAGGTGGTGTAAAGAACCAATCAAAGACTACTCTCTGGCCCAATAAAATTGAAAAATATTGCGGTTATTTATTGTCACAATTAATTACTTTAACTCGTGGTTTTCACATCTTCACTGCAGTGGCTTGTTGATGAATATATTATATTCTGACTAAGCCTAACGATTAATTTGCTGGTCTATTAATTTTCCATTATCCGCCTAACCAAATAGTTCCTATCAATTCATTATTAACTCTTAATTAAATGCCTGCGAATGGATCTCATTGCTCTGAAATCAAACTCTTTTTAGCAAAACAGTTGAAAAAGCCAACTCTTCAAAAAGTTTGATTGACCCTTTAAATAAAGCCTCAGGAGGAGACATCAATCTCTCCTGTAGGCAAACACAATGTATTCCACCACAAACAGTCAAATTACCTAGAAGAAAGGTTGACTTTAAAGTGTTTAAAGTTTTAAAGTTTCACTTTTTTTTCAGAGAGAATTTTTTTTGTCTTAGTTTAAATTTTGAAACATTTAAAGGTTGACTTTAAAGTGTTTAAAAGTTTTCCTTTTTTGCAGAGAGAATTTTTTTTTGTCTTACAATTAAATTTTGAAAAATTTATTTTCCACAAAAATTTCTCTATAAAATATGAAACTTCATCGATTGTTCCATGTCGAGATTTACCAGATATTGAGCGAGCATGCGTAATTTGATAATTGATGAGTGTTTTTTTTTAAAAAATTCCCCGTGCGCCGCCTCGTGCTAAATAATGCATCTAAACATCACGCATTAGCTGATATCGAAATCCTTTAAATACCAATTCTACACAATCATTACACTTTAATCAGATGTAGACTGGAGAAACTGAAAACTCTTCAACATTTATCGGTGTCATCGCCTCCTGATAACAACGAGTGCAATTCAATATTCCAAGTAGACTCGCTCACACTCGCAAACGTTTTCTCATTAGTAAAATGGAATTGTCAAGATTTACACCCTTGTTGTTCTGTTTGTGGGCTCACACTAGGTAAATACTTGAATGAGGAAGAGAAACAAAACAAACTTGTAACTCCTCTCAACCGATAGCTTGACAAAATAAAGCATTCTTACTTCACAACACCATCAGGTGTTTGTTTTCCAACCGATGATTCCCGTAAGTATTCATTTGTAGCTTTAGTGAGATCGTGGCACAACGAGCAGTAAAGGTTGGTTTTAACCGGTTTTAATACGAGGATGATCAAATTACTTATCGATGCGTAGTCGCTTTTCTAATTAAATTTAAAACGAGGGCCTTAGACTGATAATCGTTTAATTTATCACAGACATGTTGCTGGGCTTACTGTTAGTAATTAACACGAAAACGAGGCGAATTTTAGGCAAGTGATAAATCACGAGATTTGAGTGACGTCATATCTCGGTTTGATCAGTGCATAATAGAGGTGATTTATGTTTTGTCACTGAGATTCCTACAGTGATGACGAATGAACGATATTTTTTTTTTATCAAAATATTCTTTATCTGGTTGGTTTTGAAAAATGGAATATTAATTTCAGGTTTTAGTTGATCGTTTAACCTTTTCTTTTATACAGACATGAGCCGCTTCATGATTAAACGCTGTCAACATTTCTTTATCTATCCAGGGCCACATCAAACTGAACATTTTACACGCTTTTTTTACATTTAATTAATTAAATTTCGTAATTAATCAAAATTTTTGAAAACTTTGTGAATTTTTTTAAAGGTACGATGCTTCTTTAAAATGTCTTTGTCTCTAGATGATAGTTTCGGGTTTGACTTTCTTTTTTTCTTTTTATTACAGTGGTTAAAATGACCAAAATGCTGCTTAAAGGAGATGATTACACGGACTTGAGCGCAGCTGGTGTATTCAAAATTCCCCTTTTTACACGAGTTAATTAAAATCTTAAAGAGCATTTTGTAATGGGTTTGCTGCTTTCTTGACTTGGACATATCTTAAGAGTTTTTTCACTGGGTATTAGTATTACATAATAATCTACATGTGCGAATTCGAGACGCTATCAGAGAAAATAGCCAGTATGTGGATGTAATAAAAACCATTTTGTCAAAATTAATTAAAAACGTTGGGCTTACTTGACAAAATATTGGATTAATGAAAATGGGTATAAGCACTCTTGATATAAACAAGTGAGACAGGTAATTATAACAAAATGGAAAAGATTTTTCATAAATAAACACTTTTTTCCAGATGGCTAACAGGTGGCTCTAAACTTAAAGATATCATTCATTATTTATACTGAAAAGAGTGCAACACTTTAACCATATGAATTTGCATATTTACAATACCCTCTATAATATCAGGGAAGTAGGCATCACTTACCATTTTATTTATCTTAAGTGATTAATGTCAATTTAATTTTGTAGGGCAATTCATGGTAAATGCTTCTGCTGGCTCAATAATGCATGTAGCACTTAAATTAATGTTTTTGTAGTCACTTAAGCTAAATCATTTTTAAAAACTAAATTATAATATTTTTTTCTGAGTTAGTTAAATTATACATTCAAAAGTAGGATTTTAGAAAATGTCAACCGAGCAACCTAATGAATAACTATTCCGAAAAATTTAGACAAAAATTGTGAGCAAAGCATTTTATGAATAGAATCTTTATGGTGAATACTCTCAGCCGAAATTCCGCTGACTACTCAATATAGATCAAGGAAATAGACTTTCTTTTATCTTTACCTTCCTTTTTTTTCCACCTATTTTTTACCTTTATCTTCACACATTTTATATTGACTCAAAGTCAATACTGATTTATTTTTCAAAAATTAATAATAAATAAATAAATATTATCAAAAATACCTTGTTTACCTATTTTTTTTAAAAATTATTTCAAGGAAACAAACTCAATTTCTAAAAATCACAATCGATTTCCATTCAATTTTCTTTAAGTAACTCCAACATTTTTTATCACTACCCAGAAATTCCAAAATATAATTTTAAAATTTTTGTAAGACTAATATTAAATCAGTGTATCACCCCCGTTAGGCTTAATCGATGAGGAAGGCCACAAATCCAATTCCAATCACGATGAACATAATGAAAATTAAGTACAAATTTCATGTTTCCCCAATGGGAAAATAAAAATGTATTCAAAAAATCGTTAGGGAAATAATAATAAAAATTTTCTTACCCTTGACTGTATGTCGAAGCACAACTAGTAGTAGTGAAAGCTGGTGGTAAGAAGGTGGTTTTCTCGTCAGCAACTCCTTCTCCGTACGGAAAACCAGCAACGGGGATGCGAGGATTGTGTCCATGCGCCGCCGCCACTGCCACCGATGCCGATCGGACGGAACGTAGGCCGTTGAGTAACGGCGTTGTGTTGCTACCTTCGTCCGATAGCTTTAGTCCTATTTTTTCAGCGAGTGGGTATTTTTCCGTGGATTCCATTACATAGAGTGATCGTTGTGTTGATCCTAATGTAAACCTTCATACCAAACGAGATTTTTTTCGTTTCCTAGAATATCTGGGAACGGTGCGTGAATGACACTTCTAGGGTTAGTAGCGGCATCGATTGAGAGAGTTTGAAAAGAAGGGATCCGGGCGGAGGTTTAGTGGTGCCATCTGACAGCACATACAGAATTTTCAAAACATTTTGCATTCAAAGTAAGGTATTTATTCACATATATTTTAGTACAATGTTTGGTATATATTTACTTTACCAGCACCTTTTCCGATACTTTTCTAACAAAAGCGAAATAATGAAAAAAAAAAAAAACACAACAAAGAAAAATTTATACTCCCAACAATTAAGAAAAAGAAATGGCAAAAATGAAAAAAAAAGCACCATGCCGCTGAAGTAAATTTGTTCCAAATGTTTTATTTATCAGGAATAGAACAATAATCCCAACTTCCAGATTGTGTATAACACCAATAATAACTATACCCATATTTATTGCAAGGATGTTCCGGGCGACATTGTTCTCCTCTATAAGTTACTCCCTGTTTAGGTGAACAATAGTCCCAACCCTGCCAAGAAATTTATTGATTTATTACTTATACATTTTCACATACCTAACATGAGCAAATAATTTATTACGTACTGAATTGGTCCAGCACCAGTAGTATTTCTCTCCAAGTGAATGACATTCACTTGTGCATCGAGCTCCATACGTTGACAATGAATCGGAATTCGATACACAAAAAAGAACAATTGTAAGAGCAATGCGAAGTACAAGACTCATTTTAAATATTCTGTCAAAATTTATACCAATATTAAATAGAAATAAAAATGTTACTAAAACGCACTTACTTTGTGAGCGGTAAAAAGGCTCTCGCTGAGGTAGTCAGCAATTAAATTGAATCAAAAATGTATAAGTTCGTATTATCAAGGCAACTATAATCTTTCCAAGTAATCTTCGTATCTAGCATGATAAAGACAGGTATCCATAGATCCTGCGCATGATCATTTTCATTGGTGTCTAGTTCCAGAATGATAATATAGAATTGCAAAATTTTTGGAAGATACGCATATCGTCTATCGAATCTTGACACGAGAATATATCTCATATCATTGCTTATTTTTCATACTCTTTATGCAAGCCGAAAAATTTTTCGCATGGTTATTGATAGCATGTATTTATTGCTGCAACAAAAGGGTTAGTCGGTATTGATTGTAAAAACTTGAAAATAACAGATTCGCCAGTTTAGTGGAGCTATTAACAGTGCATATAAGCTTATAGCATACAATAACTGTTTTGCAGTGTAAATACGATATTTATTAATAGAGTATTTAGTCTAGAATAGAACAATAATCCCAGCTTCCAGATTGTGTATAACACCAGTAATACCTATACCCGTATTTACTGCAAGAATGTTCCGAGAGGCATTGGTCTCCTCTGTAAGATACATCTCGTTTAGGTGAACAATATCTAACTTTTAACTCTTAACATCAAATTCTAACCCTTAATATCTAACTTTTAACTCTTAGCATCAAATTCTAACCCTTAATATCTAACTTTTAACTCTTAGCATCAAATTCTAACCCTTAATATCTAACTTTTAACTCTTAG